>SSHR01000963.1:0-114721 GCA_006518225.1 Fusarium neocosmosporiellum | reverse complement strand
ATCCTCCCCCGCCTCCGCCTTCTCTCCTCACACCTCTCCTACAGACCTTTCACTACAATGGCTGCCCCCGCGTACGTATCGGAGCTCCAGATTGCTCAGCTGGCTGTCCAGCGGGCCACCATCCTCACCAAGCGAGTCTTTCACGAAAAGGCCAAGGGCACCGTCGACAAGAACGACAAGTCCCCCGTCACCATTGGCGACTTTGGCGCCCAGGCCCTCATCATTGCTGCCCTCCGCCACAACTTTCCCGATGACGCCATCGTCGCCGAGGAGGAGGCCGCTCAGCTGCGCGAGGACGCGAACCTGAAGCAGACCATCTGGGATCTTGTCAAGTCTACAAAGCTCGATGACGAAGAGGCAGAGGCCAAGCTCGGAGGCCCCATCAAGGACGTCGACGACATGCTCGAGCTCATCGACCGAGGCAACAGCAAGGGAGGCGCTTCTGGTCGCATCTGGGCCATCGACCCCATTGACGGCACCAAGGGTTTCCTCCGCGGTGGACAGTACGCTGTTTGCCTGGGACTCATGGTCGACGGCGACGTCAAGGTTGGCGTCCTCGGCTGCCCTAACCTTCCTGTCGACGACTCTGCTCGTCTGACCAGCGACATTGGCTCCAATGCCACCGACGAGGGTCGCGGTGTGGTCTTCTCTGCCGTCCAGGGCCACGGCGCAAACAGCCGCCCTCTGACCGCTGGTGCTCTTGCTCCCGAGAAGTCCATTGCCATGCGAAGCCTCGACGACCTCGCCAAGGCCACCTTCTGCGAGAGTGTCGAGGCTGGCCACTCGGCGCACGACGACCAGGCCCTCATCTCTCAGAAGCTCGGCATCACTGAGCCCAGTGTCCGCATGGACAGCCAGGCCAAGTACGGCTCCATCGCCCGCGGCGCTGGTGACATTTACCTCCGTCTGCCCGTCAAGGCGACCTACCAAGAAAAGATCTGGGACCACGCTGCCGGCGACCTCATCGTCCGCGAGGCCGGTGGCCAGGTGACGGACATCCACGGCAAGCGTCTCGACTTTGGCGTCGGACGGACTCTGGCCAACAACAAGGGTGTGATTGCCGCCCCTGCTGCCGTGCACGACAAGGTTCTCCAAGTAGTCCAGGAGGTTCTGAGCGCAAAGCAGTAAACGATGAGCGAAAAAAAAAAGTAGTTTTTGTATATGCCCTAAGATAGTACACGTTGTACACGAGACTAGAATACACACGCCAGCTGCGTCCAACCGGCCACCAAAAGGTCGGCGACATCCTCTATTTGATCTTCTTTTGCTTCAGCTTGATGGTCTGGTCGTTGATGAAGACGCCCTTGCCCTTGTACGGCTCCGGGGGCCGCCACTTGCGCACCCGCCCGGCAAACGACATGAGCACCTCGCGGTCGATGCCCTCGATGAGGATTCGTGTGGGTGCCGGCGTCGTGACCGTGACGCCCTTCGGGATGCCCTCCTCGACCGGGTGCGTGAAGCCCAGCTTGAGGCACAGGAACCGCTGTCCGGGGAACTCCTCCTTGGCTCCGCGCTCCTCAACCGATGCTCGGTAACCGACACCCACGAGACGGAGAATAGCCGTGTGGCCTTCCGAAACGCCCATGATGTAGTTCTTGAGGTATGCCCACGATGTGCCTGCGCTGTCAGCCGTGCTCGTCTGAGGGGTTGAATATACATACCCCACATCTCCTTCTGCTGCTTCACATCCGAGTCTTGAACATTGAGCGAAACCATGCGGTTCTCAGTGTCCTGATCAAGAGTCACAAACTGGGGGACCTCGAGGTTCAGCTCTCCTACGCCCAGTCAGCACCCGAGCCTCCAATCCATCAGGTGAACGCACCCAGCGGTCCCTTGACATTAATGGTCTTCTTAAACACTCGCTTGTACGTCGTCAGGTCCTTGCGCGCAAATGGCTCGCCAATCGTCAGCTCCACGCCGGGAGGGATCGAGAGGGGTGTCCGGCCGAGCTTGGAGGGTCGTTTCGAGGTGGTCGAGAAGAGGGCGGTCGCCCGAGGCGCCATCCTGGGGGTCGTGGCCTGCCATGCCGGTACGAGAAACCCGGGGAGAGTGATGGGGTTGGAGGCAATGGCATGGCCCAATTGCCTCCCCCGGCTGGGAGCAAACATGGCAGCCATTGGTGTCGTAATGGCTGTCGTGTGCTGCGATGCGGTTGTATGAACAAGGTGACCTGCAATGGGCTCGACTTTTTCGCTTAGTCATCTAATCACGTGTCGGCAGAGGATCAACTTCAATGGAGCCAACAAGTCCCAGCATCAAGTACAATAACATCATGACAATCACATCAGGCGCTCATTAGAGATTGATTCTTAAAATGATTGGTACAATGGTACTCTGAATTTATCGGCCAGTACATTTGTACTGCCATTGAGGATATCTTAACCCCTGAATTACAACACTACACCGAAAAGAAGTGCACGCCGGTTATGTCATTGGCAGTCGGACTGTTTTACTCCTCGCCCTCAGGGAGCTCCTCCTCGTACTCCTCCTCCTCCTCGTCAATACCAGCATCCTGGTACTGCTGGTATTCGGAGACGAGATCGTTCATGTTGGACTCAGCCTCAGTGAACTCCATCTCGTCCATACCCTCACCAGTGTACCAGTGAAGGAAAGCCTTGCGTCGGAACATGGCAGTGAACTGCTCGCCGATACGCTTGAAGAGCTCCTGGATGGAGGTGGAGTTTCCGATAAAGGTGGAGGACATGGTAAGGCCACGAGGGGGGATGGCGCAGAGAGCAGTCTGGATGTTGTTGGGGATCCACTCGACGAAGTAGGACGAGTTCTTGTTCTGGACGTTGCGCATCTGGTCCTCGACTTCCTTCATGGCGACACGGCCACGGCTGGGAAATGTTAGCGGTTGCTCGACATGGAGAGAAACAGGACTTACAAGATGGCAGAGCAAGTCAGGTAGCGACCGTTGCGGAAGTCAGAAGCAGCCATCATGTTCTTGGGGTCGAACATCTGCTGGGTGAGCTCAGGAACGCTGACAGCGCGGAAAGAGTGGGCACCGCGGCTGGTCAGGGGAGCGAAGCCGACCATGAAGAAGTGCAGACGGGGGAAGGGAACCATGTTGACGGCGAGCTTTCGGAGATCAGAGTTCAGCTGACCGGGGAATCGAAGGCAGGTGGTGACGCCGGACATGACGGCGGAGACGAGGTAGTTGAGGTCGCCGTACGAGGGGTTGGACAGCTTAAGGGTGCGCATGCAAATGTCGTAGAGAGCCTCGTTGTCAATGCAGAAGGTCTCATCGGAGTTCTCGACCAGTTGGTGGACCGAGAGGGTGGCGTTATAAGGCTCGACGACGGTGTCCGAGACCTTGGGGGAGGGAACGACGGAAAAGGTTGCCATCATTCGGTCGGGGAACTCCTCGCGAATCTTGGAGATGAGCAGAGTACCCATACCGGCACCGGTACCACCACCCAGAGAGTGGGTGATCTGGAAGCCCTGAAGGCAGTCGCAGCCCTCAGCCTCGCGGCGGACGACGTCGAGGACCTGATCGACGAGCTCAGCACCCTCAGTGTAGTGACCCTTGGCCCAGTTGTTGCCAGCACCGGACTGACCGAAGACGAAGTTGTCGGGACGGAAGAGCTGACCGAAAGGACCAGCACGGACGGCGTCCATGGTACCGGGCTCAAGATCGACGAGGACGGCGCGAGGGACGTACTTGTTGCCAGAGGCCTACAGATGTCAGCCGGGTTTGGCATAATCTTCGGGCAACATACCTCGTTGAAGTAGACGCTCATGCGCTCGAGCTGGAGCTCGGAAGTGCCGTTGTAGACACCATTGCTGTCGAGGCCATGCTCGCCAGAGATGGTCTGCCAGAAAGCAGCACCGATTTGGTTACCCTGCGGATTATGAGCATCCCGCCAGCGAAAGAGGCGACGCGATACTTACGCACTGACCGGTCTGGAGGTGAACCTGTTTGGAAAGTCTCGTTAGTTGGTGATCATGATGAAGCTGCAGCTGCCGGGCGTTGCACGAGCTGCCGTCTAGCGGGGTAGAATCAGGGGCATCAAGCTCGACGCGGCGGCAGCAACAGCACTGCGGGGAGGACTCACAATCTCACGCATGTTGACGGATGTGGTGGGACGGGGTTGGAGGAGTAGGGGAGAGATGGGCCAAAGACGTCGAGAGCTGAAGGAGCCTTAGCTTCGAGATGGGGAGAGGAAGTGGGTTGGGAGAGGTAGGACGTGGTGTAGTTTATGGGGAAGGGAATGTTGATTTTTGGAGCGAGGGCGGGAGTCGAAATCGTTCACCGCCACGGTTCCAGGGGGTAAACAGGGGCACGGCGGTTCTTTCCAGGCGATTGGACCACTAACGCTCGTTTGTTGACCCTCCACTTGGTCCGTGCGCGCTTCAGAATGGCAAGGCGCGCTGCCAACTGGCCATGGGCAGATTCAATACACTGGGGTTGAAGATGGAATTGTATGCAACGGATAGATATATCTACGTACCTATCTTCAATTCAACTCGGACTTAATGTTTTACAACGTATCTACAGCCTGCAGATCCAACACTCAACCGGCAGCTCCATGTCGGCACCAGCCACATGAACCGATGGCCCGGGGCGTTGATGCCCCACTCTCGACTTGCGATAACGGACCACCGTTGACACCGGCCGGCCGATCAGCATTTAAGATTCCGAGGTTATTAACAACACGATGATGGATATTAAGAAGTTGCTAGGATCAGAGTATCGGTATGATCAGTTAGTCGGCACCTACGGATTCAACATCCATATCACAGTCCATGGTCCAGAGTTGAGCTAAGGTTGCGAGCATGAATAACATCCATTTCATACTCTAACCAACACAGCATCCATCTTAATGCTGCTTGACAACTCCCGCCGCATTTGCCTGTGCAGAAATCCTCTTCTTGTACTGCTGCACATCTCCGGGGAATTTCTCAACCGTACCTCCATCACACACCCACAACGACGTGCATACAGTCTGCAGCATCGTCACGTCGTGCGACACCATCAGAACACCACCCTGGAACTCGTTAAGCGCCTCCGCCAGAGCGTCCATGGCTTCAATATCAAGATGGTTAGAAGGCTCGTCCAGCACCAGGATGTGGGGGTTCGTCAGCGCCAGGCAAGCAAACGCCACACGCGACTTTTGACCTCCAGACAGCAGAGCCATCTTTTGCAGACCAGTTGTGCCAGTGATACCAAAGGCACCCAGCCGGCGTCGGTACTCCTCGTCTGTTCTTCCAGGATAGTTCTTGGCCATGAAGCCCACAGCGCTGTCGTTGAGGTCGAGGGCATCGACGTGGTGCTGAGCAAAGAATCCAATTCGGAGACGGGGGTGTTGCGAGATCAGACCAGATGAAGGGTCAAGCTTGCCGATGAGGAGCTTGAGGATCGTAGTCTTACCAGCACCGTTGGGACCAACGATACCAATGCGAGAATCCAGCTGCACATCCAGGTCCACGTGTCGTAGGAGGATATTGTCCTTGTTGTAGCCAAAGGTAACGTCGGACATTTGCACGATAGGGGGCGACAGCTTCTCCACCTCTGGAAATGTAAACTTGACATTGTACTCGGCCTCGGGGGGTTCGAGGACAGGCATCTTCTCGAGCTTCTTGATACGTGACTGAGCTTCTGATGACTTGGCTGCGTTGTAACGGAACTTGTCGATAAAGGCCTGGAGATGGGCTCGCTGGGCCATTTGGTTCTCGTACTCTCGCTTGGCCACCTTCTTTCGCTCCTCGCGAGTAGCGTAGAAGGAGTCGAAGTTGGCTCCGCGGTAGTAGTCGAGTCGCTGCGAGTGCTGGTGGATAATGTCGGTAGCGACCTCGTTGAGGAATGCTCTGTCGTGAGAGACGACGAGGACGGTGCTGGGGTAGGTCTGGAGGTAATCTGACAAGAAGGCAATCGAAGGAACATCCAACATGTTGGACGGTTCGTCCAGAAGCAGCAGGTCGGGCTCGCAGAAAAGGGCTCGGGCAAGGGCCAGACGCATTCTCCAACCACCAGAGAACGTCTTGGTGGCAAACTGCTGCCGTTCGGGCGAGAAACCAAGACCAGCGAGGATACTAGCAGCTCGCGACTCGGCCTTGTCTGATTCCATCTCGGCCAGCTTGGCTTGAATGTCGCCGAGCTTGGTATCCTGGGTCTCCTTATCGTGGTCAAGTCTGGCTGCATCGGCAGAGGTATCGGCCAGGGAGGCTCGCTGTTCTTCCAACTCTGCGAGACGTACCAAGATTTGCTACAGTTGTTAGTGATGTCGCCTGTGAGTATGTCGAGACACTTACATCTTGCTCCTTGAGGAGAACCTTTCGCCAGACATCTGCATCCAGGACCGCCTGGATAGCCGGGGTATCGTCTCCGGTAATCTACCTTGTTAGCAGCCTCTCAATCCAGATACCGCGGGATCTTACCTCCTGCTCGACGTGCAGAATAGAGATATGTGTCGGAATAGCAACCTCACGTCTCGACAGAGCTCGGAGAAGCGTAGATTTACCAACACCGTTGTGACCAACTAAACCGTATCGGTGACCATAGGCAAGCGTAAGTGTCGTGTCCGTAAGGATTCGGTTTCCACCAATGGACACATCGATGTTGTCGAGCTTGATATCCTTTGTCTTGTTTACAGAGCTGGAGCCCAGTTGGAGAGGGTTGACGGCCATGTAGAACTCTTCGTAGGACTGGGTAGAGTCGGGCTGCTCGAGCAGCCTGGATGCCTCGTACTCGACAGTCTTGAACGTCTTCTTTTGCTGCTTGGCGGCGATCTTGCGCTCGGCCTTTTCGAGCTTCTTGCGGTCGACCTTGGACTCGACCTTTCTGGCGTTTGCCGACTCGAGATCCACGCCACCAGTGGCGACGGCAAGAGTTGAGGACATGTTGCGCTGCTGGCTCACCTGGATGGTTTGGTCGAGACGCTTGACCGTCGAAGGGCCTCGCCTCTGACCGCCATTGGCCTCGGTGTACTTGTCAACCCATTTCTCGACCAGCTGCTTGATCTTCTCCTCCAGCTCAGCATTCACCTGGCCCGATGCAGACAGGAGAAGCTCAGTGATGGCGATGGCAGCCTCGTTCAGGGGGGACACGCCAGAAGATTCCTCCTCCTCCGAGTAGGTAGTCGAGGCGTGGGTGAGATATCCCACAGAGTACTCGGACACGACCGGGTCGATATTGGGCAGCACGGCTCTGATATCAGCCTCCATGGTCGCTGCTGAAGTGATGACGATTTGGCAGTTGATACCCGAAGTCTAGTCTGATTCAATGTGCAGCAGCTGTTGCGTCACTGCTGTCAAGTTTCGTATCTCGTTCAATCGTAAAGCTGCCCCGCCAAAGACTGAGGTGTCGTTGAAATTTGTGGTGACATCGGAGCACGGAGGTTTAATGCCCGATGATGGTGTAGGGTAAGCTTCTTCAACTTGTTCACAACGAGAATTGACGCTTCATTCAGCAACACCTCAAGACTGAATGATTGGTACTGATCCATTTCTGGGCCATCCAAGACAGGTCCTAGTACTTACGCGTTGAATGCCACCATAAATTACTCTGTCCCTTGCTTGCATCCCTACCCTATCACCCTCACACATTGATCCCTCGCTTCAGTTGGACAATCAGACATCAGCATCTGCAGTTTCTCCACCGCCCTCAATCTCCTCCTACAGTAGTCGAGTCCGTCATGACAGCCTCATCGATTCTCGCTGGGCGCTGCCGGCTTGCGGGTCAGCAATGGCTAGACATCCAGATCAGAGGAGATGGATGGGATACGAGCCAACTGGCGGTGAGGAGCCCTCCCTCTAATCTGGGATGATGCTCTCGGGCTGTCTGGTGGGAACCAGATCCTGATCCTGTTCCCAGCCGAATTAACAGGCATGCATACATCACCCGATTCCATCTCTCGTGACATCTAGGTTGTCAATAGCGCCCGATTCTGGTATGCGAGCATAAGGTCAAGGTGATGGCTCAAGTTCGCATCGCAGTCTTGTCCGACTCTGCACCACGTTGGACCCGGTACTCGAGTCGACAGTGACAGGGTCACCCTGGGAGTATGCAGGAGCTTTTCGGATCGCTTATCAAAAATCAGGTTGGTTATTGAGCCATTGGACAACGGCTCAGCAATGACGAGATGCCACGAATTCCAATCTACGCCGCATTCAGCAGCTCTTCAGCTCGAATCTCGTGCGCCAATCGCACCCCGGAAAACTCTAAAATAGTCCGCCGAGAGAGTGTTTTGGACGATCGCGACACGCGACGCGTCAACCTCGGTGCTGGTTGACGGATGTTTTTGTTGTTACCATTGTGGCCATTGGTTGGCAACGCAAACCATCTTGTGCTGACCGAGCTATCACGTTGCTTGCGTACAGGTTCTGCACAACATTGCATTGGAGATCCGCTCGATATCCATCTGCATTACGGGAGATCGATGCAAGGTCTTTCTGCACGCCATTACGTACTGTACAGTACATTCGTGCCGAGTAAAGAATCGTAGTAGGTCAATGGACTCCTTCTTTCTTTGTTGTGTTTTTGCTGGGAGATTGCGGCTCTTGAGGCTCCATCAAGTTTTGCAGTTCCGCATTCCCCCCCACCACACACAACTCCAAGGGGCCGAGACCACGGACGTTTTTGTCTCACTTGGTGAAGCACGACTGCCCTGGCCTGGTCTGCCATCCATCATTTGGACGCCGGCACTCGTGGCCGCCCGAGCTACACACGGCGCCATTGCAAGCGATGGTCGATTTAACATCATGTCCATCTGAGCTCGGCGCTGCCTCCACTTGGTGCGGGATAGCTCCAAACCGCCGACGAAGCGTGCACCGAGAACGGAGAAGCCCATGTCACTATGGAGCTCTTTTTGCTGTCTGGATCTTCGCTTTGGATTTCATGTGGACCTTCTCTGGACCGGTCGCTTGAACAAATGCCTGAACAGCTGATGTTGATTGATATATCAGATTTCGAGGCGAATGATCACTATCATCATTATACTCGACCACACTCAATGCCAATGGAACCAATGTCTCATCCCAAATACCCAACTCCAACTTACCAGGATGTCAATTGCAAACTCGCTCGACAGGCCCTAGCCCGCAGCAATAGTCCGCCTCCGGATCTGGGCCTGCATGTTCCAGGCCCGTGGACAGATGCGCGCCTCGTTCGTCATGCGCCTCTGTGCTCGCATCGCATCGTCGGTAGCCGCATGAGACAGAACGGGATAAGAAGAAGAAACCACAGACATGCAACCAGCATGTCGTTGATCGTGACGAGTCGGATTTTCTGCGGGGAAGCACGCATTCCTCGATGCCTTAATAGAATGCCATGAGCCTCAAAATAGGACCCTAGCCAGCCAGCCACCAGGCCGATCGGCAAACAAATCCCTCCGCGGTGGTCAAACCTGGTCGTGTGGAATCGACAAGCATCCCATGGCACTTGGGTTTAGGGCCATGACAAGACAAGCAGCTCAGGCATTGCGTCAGCCTGGATCGTGAGCACTAGGAGTGAGCTAGGCATGAGCACTTGGCACGTCTATCGGTACTGCTAGCCGCCGTTGAGGAGGTCTTGTGGAAATTGGACTGGTCGGCATCAACACGATTGTCAGTGAGAGCCGAGCTTACGATACTCGGTGCATGGCCAGATCGAGACATGATCGGTGGGTTTCGGATGACTCCAGTGGCAAGATTACTGGTTCGCATGCTGGGGCTGAATTGTTTTTTCGTCTCCTTCTCCCTGGGATAGATTCATCTGCGTCTACGATGCATCAGACTCTGCATGGACCAAGGGATGACCCAGCACAGACGCCCCATGGGATGGAGAAGAAGGATTTCTCATGGCTGCCTTGTTTCAGGTACGAGTGCTGTTTTCGACGACATGTTTGGCTTCCGCAGGTACACACATGTACTGTACCGTTGGGAAACCAGTTCGTGAGCACTAGGCTCCGAGCATCGACAGAGTTTGTGAGCCAGCCTTATCTTGGCCTCGACCTGACTCTACTGCAACCGGGATGTGGGTTCCCTGCTCCCGTCCTCGGCGGCGGGCTTCTGCCTCAACACGAGGAGGATCGCCTGTGGCTTATGGACTTGGTGCGCGCTGCAAATTTCCATCTGGAACATCTGAATGGTGCCCGCCTTGAAAGGGCAGATGCTCGAGATGCCTCGCCCCACTGGGATGCGCAAGCGCCTCGTCGGATCTTGATCGAAAGCTCGTCGAAAACATTCCGATACCCATGACTCTCGGGGAGGGGTTGCCAATGGACGTCCCATGGAACCCCTCAGCAATGCGAGCAGGGGTGGGAGACTGCTTTGCCTTGCTTTGCCTTGCCTTGCTTCGCCCCGGCCAGGGCCCTTCGTGTTGATGATGTTGTTGTTATTGTTTACTGGACGGCAATGAAACAGGCATATGGGGGGCCTCAACAACTGACAGCGTCCAATGCCATTGTCTGCGAGACGAGCCAGCATTGAGCATCTGCAAGGGCGCTGCGACACGTACGCCCCGTTCTGGAAATGAGAGAGACGTCTCACTCAAGGCAATAAACTCTGCCGCATCAATAGGTGGTGGTGGTATAGGCCGGGGTGGACCAAGCACCAGGAGCAAATATCAAGCCAAGTCGATTGTCTCTCAAAGGGACATACACTACGGAACAGAGCCTGGTAGAGCCTACCACAAACTTGACTACGTCGTAAAACACGAACCTCTTCGGGACGTGGCAGGCTCGTCAACATACAACCATGCCTTCTCTTGGGTCGGGCCGTGACCCCCGAAACAGCTACCAAAGATTATTCAGAGACATGACGGCTGCGTCTCTGGGCTCTGTTGATGTCTCTGGCCTACCTCTGCCTCTGCGTATGCAATGATGGCACATGATGCAATCATGAAGCTTTTCAAAACAATACCACACACACTCCCTCGGACCCTGCCCTGCGCCACTCGCTTGAGCTGGGTCCCTGAGGTTGCCATTGGAACTCTTAGCGTCGTGGCCGGTAGCACATGATATCTGCATCTGCTCTCCAGGCTGACAGTTGAGGAGGACAAGCAGGACATGGAGGACAAAGAGGCGACTTGCCTCGTCTTGCTCATGCTCGCGCCGGAATTCCAGTCTCGTCGTCGTTGTTGGCCGGTTCCCCGGCGGCCATTTTCCTGAGCGGGGCGCGCCATGGGGCTGTCATGCATGAAGAACCAAGGAGGAAGTGTGGAGTAGGACCAAGCAAGCTGAAGCACGGGTATCCAAAGGTAGGCAAGTATCTTGTTGGTGTGTTGACGTTCGCTCGTGAGGGAGTCGGACGGATGGCCGAGTGCAGAAGCGGGATGGTACTGTAGACGAACTGCCTGGGAAGCAGGCACGCGAACCCTTCCTCCCTCCCTCCCGGCAGGGCCATCGAGATGTGGTGTTGGACAGACAGATCTCAGGTGGTGCAGTGCAATTCAGATGCAAGATGTAAAGTCAATGGGAGCACAACCCCTTTTTTTTTAGCAGCCGTATAAAAGCCCTGCTTACTCTGCAGCTCGCGAATTGATACCTGATGGAGGCAGGTTTACTCTGACTTGTAGACTCACAATCATCAAGTCTGTTGATAAACAGGTCGCTCCATGGCCTCCGGAACGGGCTCGTTGTGCGACCGCGGCGTGCATGTACACGTTGTATGATGCAGATGGAGATTTGACCATGATTGCATCCCATGACACCCAACAAGCTCTGATGGCGAGATCACCCAGGCGGCATACCTGTGACAACATGTTGGTGATGCAGACGGCACGGGCAGTTCGAGGCAAACTCGCCGCGTTGGGCAAGCAACCGACAGGGTCTCCGTTATTATGTTTCTCGGTCTCTGAGTCTACGGTAGGGATCTCGTGCTTGCCTCTGGCAGCCCGTCCCCGGAGGGACTCCATCCCGTTGTGACCCCCGTCGTCGTCACCTCCGGGGGCCGGGGGAACAGGACGAAATGGGAGAGAGGGCAAGGAGCCTGCCCTGGCATGATCTCCTCTGATCTCGGTCGTCGAATGAGCAGGCCAGGCTCTGCTCACCTCAAACAGACAGGCAGAGCGCACCATGCGACCTTTTTGCTGAAATGCCGCTGTAAGAGATGCGACCCCCGGAGAGCCAAGGAGGGAGAGGTCCCCCGGGTGAAGCAACGCAACCCGCCCGGAGGTTCCATGACCAGGGACGACCGGGGTGCTTCCGCTGCAGGTAGAGCTCTGATCGAGAGAGGGACGGACCAGAATAGCAGTCTTCCTTGGAACGGCAAATGATGGTGGTCAACCCGCGCGCGCGCTAACATGCGTATGTAATGACCTGAGACGAAGAGTTTGATGGCCTCCATCCGTGGAATGGATCATCATATGGAACCCCTAATAGCAGAGACTGTCGAGTAATATACTGCACAATTTTTAATTCACAGCCTATCGATATTGTAATTCACCCGCTGTGCGCAATTCACTACTGCAAGTAATGCCTATCCATGGGGTGCCATGGACGTCTCCTCTCCACTCAATTCAGCTCACCCAATTTCTCCTGCTGCTCAGCGCCTGAGACGCCCCCCCAGCTCATCCGACACCAATCACCCCCGGGCAGTGTCTGTACCTGCCCGATGTGCTCACCACGTTAGTGGACGTCTCGGTCTCTGGCGGCGCGCCGCAGCCCGCCGGCAGCCCACAGGTCTGCAGTGCGTGCAGTGCCTGGGCGCCCAGTGAGGTGGGCTCTATAGGGGCCCTGAGGCCCGCAGCGGCGCTAGACGTTCAGTGGCTCCGCCCGCTAATAAGGGACACACGCTGGGCGCGGGCGGGCAGGCAGGACCTGGCCTGGGTGCCCTGGCCGGTGCTCATCCATCCCTGCAGAGGCGATCCGTCCTCGCCCAAATCTCACTTGCAATCTCCAGCTTGCAGGGCTCGCCAGAGAAGCAGGTTCCTGTTTGGTTCCAGCGGCTGGCCTTTTCTCTCTACTGGCTGCCCGGTCTCCTGCAGTTCCTCCTGCTTTATTTTCTTTTCTCTGCCGCTGCTGATTGATGAGCTGGTAGGCAACTGGGATTCTGCCACTGTCCGTCACCGAAAGGGTCCAAGGGGGGAAAAAAAAAGCCAGGGCAGCCCGAGGAGCTGAGAAAAGGGACCAGAAAAAACCTCCAAGAGGAAAACAACGTCTTTCCCATCCTCACCCTTCACACCCTCCCCTTCCTCACTCTCTTCCAACGGCGTTCCCCTAGTGGCGGCTTCAGATCTCCATCACGCGGCTGCTTCACCTCGAGCCGGCGCGTCCTCCAGTCTCCCCACCGCGGCCGCAGCTTCCAGCTCTCGCCAGCCGCTCGCTCCATCCCGAACCTTGGAAGCGAATCCTCAGCTCACTCATTCTGAAGAGTTTCGCTCGCTCACCCATCTCCGCTATCCTTTTCCCACTGGCATAGCGACCGACCCTCACCGGAGAACCGACGATTGTTTACTGTTTGTCCGGTCTAGTCCCGTCCTCTCACTCGGACGTCCGTCGAGCGCCGGTGGGTTGCATTGTTACAACGGCACCTCAAGAGAAGGAAGCTTTGGACGACTCTCGATTCTTCAGGTCCATGGCTTGAGACGATGCGCATCCCGTCCGTATTCAGCACCGCCATCCTCCTCTAGAATGCTAGCCGCTGCATTCTCTCTCTCGCTTGAGTAGGGCTTCCGCTTCCTCGAGCAACCATGCAGGCCGTTCCAAGTGTAAGTTTGCTGCTAACCTTGACCCCCGCAAATCCAACCCACTGCGCCGACTTCATCATCACAGTCATCACATGGCTAATAGACTTTGGCCTATCCTACCCACATCCTACACTGTTTCTGATCGCCCACAAACCCTCTTCGCCGTGGCTTGCCCACCGTATTTCCTGTTGCAGCAGTCATTGACCGTCTTTGTCTTCAGCTTGTTGGAACGGGCACTGCCATCGCTGCAGCGGCCAGTGGTTTGGTGTTCGGCCAGCCCACCACCGAACCCAACTCCTCCACTCGACCTGCCTCCCATTCCAGACGAGTGTCTACAGACCGCGGCTCTCACTCTCGGCCTGCCAACTTTGCTTCGTCACGGCCCGCAACGAGCTCCGTCGCGACGTCTGCACACGGCTCGCACTATCACACCCTCCCACGCCCGTCCACCGCCTCGAGACCTCCCCTTTCCCGTTACCAGCGACCTCCCATGCCCCAGACCCAGTCGACTCCTCCCAAGGTCAGCAGCAGGAAGTCGTCGTTTGTGAGGCAGCCCGACTCACCCGCCATCATCCCCGAGTCTCGAGACTCAATCTCGTCCAATGGATCTTGGATAAGGCGCCTCTCCATCCGTCCACTGTCTCGTAACGAGAGCTCGAGATCCAGCGCCGGCCAGGACACGCCCTCCATCTTCTCACACGGCTCAGCAGCTCCGATCCTCAGAGGGCCAACAACACCAACTCTCCCCCCCAACAAGCTCGTCAAGCGATCCACGTCGAGCCGCAACGATCCGGATCCGCCGCGACGACGTTCGAAATCCCACCTGCCGACTCTCCCAGTCCTCCGACGACCTGCAACGAGCCACCAGCGGTCAGCGACTCTGCAGCAGTTCCGTCCCGATTCCCCCATTATTAATACCCCGACATCTAACAATTTCTCATTCGACGATCATCGGCCCCACGAGTTCCTCACTCCGCCGGCGATTGACCCCCCGTCAAGATCAGCATCTGCAAGACGTGGATGGGCATCATTTTTTCATTCTAGGACATCAAGCATCGGCCGCGCAGGCTCGGGCCGGTTCGGTGAGCTGAGCCCGCATGCTCGAGCACCTGCTAAGCGCATCTGCATCGACGACGAGCGAAGCAGGGTCCATCTGGTGAAACCGAGAATGGTTTCAGCGACATTAGCCCCCAGAGGACTGCTGCCGGCTGCTCACATTCAGGAAGAAGCCCGCCCGGTTCCGGCGCTGGTGGAATCAACACCGTCCCCCGATGGCACGCCCTCTCGAGTGCCCCGAAAATCCGTCTCGATGCCATTCGCTTCTGCAGGTACGTGGGCGGTAAAGTCAGGGAGTATTCGGCGGCCAAAACGTGGCGCAGAACCCAGGATCGGAAATAAGCGACATGTGTCGGAACCGGTCACTGGCGCGCAGGCTGGCGCCGAGGCTCGAGCCAATCCGCCGCTGGAATTGACCCTCCCCCCATCATCACCATCGCCGGGCCGGCAGGGATTGTCCCTTGGTTCAGCTGCCGTTGCGCAGTTGCGAACGCGTAAAAGGAACTCGTCGTCTCCCGTCCCCCCGCTTTCAAGGCTTTCAAGTTTCCATGTGGATGCGTCGCGGTTAGGGTCTTCTGGCGGGGTCTCCAACCACACCCGGCCTAACCAGCCCTCTGGAAGTTCTGCCAGCTCCACTGCGATGTCACAACTTAGGGCACCGCAGCACGACAGGACCTCTACCATGGAGAGTTCTGAGGACACCAGGGACTGTACCTCTGGCGACGACGATGACACCGACTTCAAGAGTGACACCATGTTTGACTCGCTGCGCACCGTCGCATCTGGTCGCGCCCGAGCCGTCGAGACTCCGCTGGAGTCCATGTACGACGAATCACCACCGAGCACAGCCAACGGCAATGGAAAGACCAAGCGCCTGTCCATCCACGAGATGCTCGGCCGGACCTGGGATGAGGATGACAAGATCATGGAGGAGGACGAGAACGTCACACCTGTCCGCACCGTCAACCGGGACGCTAACCGCCGGGAGTCACCGCGATTCAGGCTCGACTCGTCCCCCCGCAACGTATCAATCTCTGCAACCAAGGAGTACAGCAGGCTGTCCTTGGACGACGACTTTGACGACGATTGGGCCAGGGATGACGAGCTTCCATGCAACCCCCTGTCGCCTCCCTCCAAAGGGAGCTCATTGAATTCCAGGGGCATCAACCCCAACGTGCGTCTCGCCCTCGCCAACATTAGTGGTAACGGACACCCAGACCACGATCACAATGAACGCCCTCTCAGCACCCTCTTTGACTGGAGTGAGCCCCCGACTCACGACAAGTTTGACTCTGGACGGTCGCCCCGGCCCAAGACCGCCTATGCTAAGCAGGAGATGGACTCTAGAGGCGGACGGTCCGCCATCCGCAAAGGTCCCACGCCGACGCATGTGCGAAGCCAGAGTGTCCCCGTGGTGCATGACTCCCCGGATGACTCCAAGTCGGCTTCAAAGTATGGCACATGGGGTATGGGGACAAAGACTGCCAGCGAGGACTGGGACGATGACTTTGAGTTTGGTGGCAGCAGTCTGGGTAGCAACGACAAAGACGACAAGGTGTTTACAGTTCCAGAGTCTATCCGCGCGACGCAGCCGAGTGTCAAAGCCCACTCGGGACACATTCGCGAGTTTTCCCTTCTTGTCAACGACCTGAAGCGTCTCTGCCGCCACGGGCGAGACATGGATATTCTCGATGGACCACAGAGCCACCTGTGGGAGGAGGCTGATGGTATCATTGCCCTGGCATCCCCCGATGAAGAGTCGTTGGATGAGGATGATGACCAAAAGTCGACATCGTCGATCAACTTTGACGCATTCGATATTGATGAACGCTTTGGTGATGAAGGATTCGACGCACACTCGATGGACCGGCTCGACGCTGCGTTTGACGGCCACGAGCCCGCAATGTCAAAGACTGCTGTTGTACGAGAACGCCATTCTCCCCGCCGCCGATCCGTCTTTTCCCCCGAGGACGACATCTTTGGCAACTGGCCACTGACAGACAACCATCAGCCCAGCCGACCGAGCCGTCCCCGGACACCCGAGAACAGGCACAGCAAAGCCCACGACGTATCCGGAGTGGTCCGCTCAGTCATTGGGGCTATGCAGCATCGCGTACCCGACCAAGCGCCCAGCGATGGCAAGGTGCACTTTGACACAAACAGCCTCAAGGCTCTGGTCAAGAGGGCGGGTGATTTGCGAGACGCCCTATCCGATATTATTCGACGAGCCGACCAGATCACGCAGAGTCCAGTACGAACACCTCGACACGAGCGTCTCGACTCTAGTCCGGCGTTTACTCGAGTATTCGACGACCCTAACTCAAGCCCACAACGAAGAGGCATCCGAAGCCGTGGCAACAACTCGCTGATGGAGGTGTCGCCGGAAAACTCGCCCTCATCCGGGCTGCCGCAGCGGATGCAAATGATGACTGTCAACTAGTCGTCTCCTGCTCACTAGAGCGTGTACAAAATAATTATGGAATTCTTTGCATAGCGACGGCCTCGGATCAGGGTACGATGCGTCAGGACAGCCCACCCCGACATAGCTCGACTCGATCCTCTGGATACTCGCCATGATGCCCCCTGGCAGCCACTGGTCACGATCCATGGACTCAACCGCATGGACTCACCGACGGCATGAGCAACGAACGCTCTTAATGACTTTCACAAGTAATAAGGTAGACGGAACAAGAAGGCTGCGGCGGTGATGCCGTACTCGTTCGCGCGAGCATGACTTGACTTGTGAGGGGTTGTCAGTCTATTTACGAATTTTCTTGCGTTGTCCCTTTGTGTTTATGAGGAAACGTAACGTTTTCTTTTGTTTTCTTTTTCACTTCGTGGCCCCAGGGCCCTTAATGCTTTGACGATTACTCTGGAGGGAAAAAAAGAGGAACTTGGCGGGCGTCTCGATCGAGAGGATCACGTCTCTCCCTCGACAAGCAAGACGCGCGCCGGCAAGGTGCGAAGGAAGGGAAATACCAGGCTGAACATACATGGACGAACAGCAACAAAGAAGAACAAAAAGAAAGGGGATTGGTCCTTTGGGATACATACAGGTTCGGACGGAAAAGGGCGCGGAGACAGGAAGAGGGCGGTTTTGTTTTGACGTCGCATCAGGGCTATCCCATCTGATAGCCTACACTGCCCTGTTCTGTTATGATTGCATGGATAGAGGTTTATAACGGCCATGACGATTTATTCGAGTTCCTGATGCCCTCGTGGGCTTTGCGTGTACGGTAACTGTATAATACTGCTTAAGTCTAGTCGAGCCTGATGGCGTCCTTGACCTGATGCAGCAACTCGACAAGTCCGGCACCCATGTAACCCCATGAACCATGCCGTAGTTGGGAATGAGGGAAAAATCGCCATTCTGTTCCTTGTCCAGTCTGACGCCTCCTCGAAAGGGTCGGAACTTGACGGCGTCTAACAACCTCGAGACCCTTGCACAGTTCCGTCTGCAATCTCTGGGAAAGCATTCACCACACGCTGTACGATTCGGATAGCCGTTCTTGGACCGCGGTGTAGTTCCCTAGCTTCCAGGCACCTCTGATAAGCTTTAGTTGTGTGTTACTATTGTGTTATTTCTGTTGGGTTGCTCTCATCGAGCCTCATTGACCAGATAGGTACCTCCGAGGCCTCCACCAACAGCACGCTCACGCATGTCTCTTTAGTCATAGAGTTATCAGTATGTCGAAACCTTGGTATGGCTGGGGAATCATTGCGGACGAGCATAGTCTGTCGGCGACAAGGAGACATTTCGGTGTTTCCAACACTGCCTAGCTTCAAGACTCCCGGAAGGGCAGTTGATGATGACTGTTGCTGGTTTGTCTATGTCTTGAGCCTCGCCGATGTCGGATAGGGAGGCTACGACAATGTTCTTGGCACGTTGGCTAACAAGCCGGGGCAGATAGATGTCGGTATTGATGCAGACAGTGGTGAAGCCATAGCTAGCATCGTATCCGACAGCCAAATCGTTGCTGTCGAGTTCACGGAAGTCGTCGAGGAAGGATTGGAAGCACAGATCGGGGGAAAGGCGTGATGGAAGCCTGAGGGGTGAACCTTGCTAAGGCATTGAAGTCTAATTTCTATGCTTGTTCAGTGGGCGGCTTAACCGAGGCACTTGGGTATTACTCTGTCGCCTCAGACACTTCGGCCAGACGTTTGAGCTCGGGCCGTTCTTACCAGCTTCCGTGTTCGGTAGCCAGTCTGCCGTTGCTGTTAGTAAAACCCATCGATAACGGAATGACTTGCGGTATAAAGTTTGGCCCCAGCTCGGGGAAAAGTGTATTCGGCGTCATAACTAATCGCCGGGGATGCGTTTTGCCACGATAGTGACGATATTGTCCCTGTCACTGGAGAGAAACAGGGCAAAAGTCAGGCCAGATAGGTCTATCAGCATGTTTCGAGTAGGCGAGATGAGACTTGCCCTTCACAACAATCGCGGGCATGCAGGACAGTCTCCGCAGCGATAGCAAGGTGTGCGGCATGTATGGGGAAGGCTTTCCCCGAGCACAGGCCTATTTATTAGGTGCACGGGCAAGATAGCCCGGAAAGATAGCCTGGAATGGCGACCCCTGAGGGGAAGACGTGTGGGGATGATGACGCCGGCCGCTGTGGACTTCCCTTGGAGAAAGGCCACTATCAGGAGCATGTCGTGACCTGAGCCTCACCGAACGAGACTTGAATTCCGGGGAACCCTGTAAAGGGGGCGTTTGTGTTGGAGTCAGTGGAGAAGGGTGCATGGTTGGAGACGGTCGAACCAGCGGAGGGCGCTGCGCACCGGAATTGAGTACTGCTTCCGAAAACAGTTGCTGATGTTTGCATTGACTCAAGCTGATTGGCGCGGGCGACCCGGGATCAAGCTGGCATGTCTAGAGCCTCGACCTTGCCTCTCTTCAAGAATGGAAGTTATCCGCGAACGACAAGTCGAGCCAACAACCCCGGATTCTCCATTTCCCCAGAGGCTCTCCCCCGCGTCTCCAACTGCAGCGTTTGACTGGTAGTGGGCCAGCAGGGCACCTTCCCCGTTGACCGAGGATCCTAGCCGTACGTTGATAAGCTCTCAGGCGTAGATGAGTATTTAAGTAGTTTAGCATCCTGCCAAGTTTGAAAATCAAACACTCACTCCTCCCATCTCCTCTCCACTTCGCCTGCATTTCCTACTCTTCATCGTTATTCATCATGTCAAAGGATTTCAAGTCCGAGTATGACGCCGAGGGTGCTCCTCGAACTCCGTCCCGTGCCGGCGAGGTCCTCGGGGACAACGTGGTCGAGCACGACGCCGTCTTTGGTGCCATCACTGAAGACGGACCAAACTATCGAAACGTCGGATGGATTGGTACAACTGCCCTGATGATGAAGACCCAGATAGGTCTTGGAGTCTTGTCCATGCCGGTTGTCTTTGATACTCTTGGCATGATCCCGGGCATCATCCTCCTCATCACCATTGCTGGCATCACCACTTGGTCAGATTACATTGTTGGCGTCTTCAAGATGCGCCATCGACACGTCTACGGCATCGACGACGTTGGAAGGATGCTCTTTGGCCGCATTGGCTACGAGGTGTTTGGAGCCATGTATGCTCTCTGTAAGTTATTGTCCTTGTCTCTTAAGATGCTCTAGTCTAACATGATAGATTTTACTTTCGTCTCTGGCTCCGCCATGCTGAGCATCTCTGTTGCCCTCAACGCTCTGTCGACCCACGGTGCCTGCACAGCCGTTTTCGTGGCTGTTGCTGCCGTTGTCACATTTCTCGTATCCAGCATTCAGACCCTCGGCCGCATCAGCTGGGTGGCGTGGGTTGGTGCAACTTGCATTATCGTCTCTGGTTAGTCTCTCTTCCTGCCGCAGTATAGAACCAATCTAACGGACGCAGTCTTTGTTGTCACCATTGCCGTCGCTCTTCAAGATCAACCCTCGGCCGCCCCGAAAGTCACTGGCGAATGGAAGTCTGACTACAAGCTTGTCAACAACCCCAGCTTCACCGATGCCATCTCGGCCGTTTCCACCCTCGTCTTCACATACGCCGGAACTCCTGCGTTTTTCAATATCGTCTCGGAGATGCGCGATCCTACCCAATACACTCGAGCCTTGACAGTCTGCCAGGTCACTGTTACTGTCGTGTATATCATTGTTGGCACCATTGTCTATTACTATTGCGGATCCTATGTTGCGTCGCCTGCTCTTGGATCGGCCGGTCCCCTCATCAAGAAGGTTGGCTATGGCATTGCTCTGCCTGGCCTGCTTGGTTCTGCCATTCTCCTCTCACACGTAAGACGCCCATCTATCTTTCTGGCCAAACTAACTTTTGTAGTTGCCCGCCAAGCACATCTTTATCCGCATCCTGCGAGGATCCAAGCACCTCACGGCCAACACTACTATTCACTGGATCACGTGGCTGGGTTCTACCCTCTCCGTGTCTGTCGTGGCATACGTCGTTGCTAGTGGTATTCCCGTTTTCGGCGGCCTCGTCTCCCTGATTGGTGCTCTTTTTGGTTCCTTCCTGTCGCTTCAGCCCATGGGCTGCATGTGGCTGTACGATCACTGGAAGGACGAGCGTACGGTGCGATGGCACCTGATGGTTGGGTGGAGCGTCTTCATCATTGTGGCCGGTACCTTTTTGATGGTTGCCGGAACCTACGGCTCGGTCGTTGGAATTATCGACTCATACAAGGCCACGGGAGGGTCAGCTGCATGGTCTTGCGCTGACAATTCCAACTCTACCTAGGACGTCGAAGCACCACGACACTCATTGACTCAATATACGCATTTACCCGCTGCATGTCCCACTCACAACAAACCTAGTTCGGATAACAACGGCAATCACTGGCTGGCAATCACGCCATTCAAGGTCACAAACTCTTGTTTCACAGTGAATCAACGAACCATTGGACGGATAATGGCGACAAATCAAAAATGCTTTTTTTTACGCTTGCTAATTTTCAAAGTGGTATACACCAACGCCAGAGATAAGAAACCAAACACCACGAGATTTCTGGTCCAACTCGTGACCATCGCTAATCAATGTCCGTAACCATGTCCAGCCGTGTCCAGATTAATGTCCGAATCGTTATCTTCACGTCACAATTTGGCTACCACAGCTGCACAAACGACAAGCTCTTCCTAAGAGACTTGTCCAGCCAGGATCCATCCTCACGCGACCCGGCCGGGGATTGAGTGCGAACCCAGAGTCCCTGTGACGCAAAGTCGCGGGGTGTGTCGCTGGCGGCAGGGAGAAAGGCCGAGGTCGATGAGCCGGGGTAGATTGGGGGCGGCGGGCGCGACTTCTCCAATGTGCGACCGCGGTGCGACGTGCCCGACTCGGCGTTCTTCTTATCGTAGTCTCTCAGGGAAGGTGTCAATTCGAGGAAACGAGGAGTTGGGATGGAAGTCGGCTTCCACAGCTCATCCGCATCCGACGCCATGATGAGAGGCTCGTCATCGGGCTTGGACCAGAGCTGGTAGTTGGTCTCGCTGGGGTCCAGATCCATGGCACCCTTGTCCGAGGGTCCACTGGCACGGATTGCCTCATCCAGGGCAGCAAGCCAGTCGGCGGGGGTTGCGTCGATGCGACGGACGCTCTTGTCGGACTTGATGGAGGAAGCTCTGGTGAGAGGAGGCATGGAGACGAGCGACTCGTCTGAAGCGACAGACGAAGTTCTCGGGCGGACTGTCGATAGAGCCATCCAGTCGAGCTCGACCGGTGTCTCGGCCGGTGCGCGCACAGACCAGAGGCTATCTGAGCTGAGCGTCGGCAGAGGCTCCTGCGAGATGCGCATCTTGGGTCTGGTCTCTAGAGCAGCGGGGGGTTCGGAAGTAGTACGGAAATTGTTCCGGCGGTGCTTCAGGCTGAATAGGCCCTCCAGGACGAGACCATTCAATTCGCGCTGCAGCTCCACAGCCGCAACATTGGCCTTGGCATCCCAGAGAGGGGCCATGTTCCAGAGATGAGTAAATCCAAAGTCGGGGTAGGGCTCCAGAGGTCGTCGAGGTGGGCGCATTTCGAGAGCCGCCGGAGCCTTGTCGGTGGTGCGGTATTCGGTGCGACGGTGGCTGAGGCTAAAGAGGCCGGTCGGCTCCTCGTCCGCAATGATAGCGGGAGTGGGCTCCCACAATCCAAAATTGACCGCCTCGCTCGGCGTAGACGACTCGGAGCTAGATCCGGACCACAAACCATCCTCGGATGGCACCTCGGGGATAACGGGCTTGCTGGTCCAGAGGCTGCTGCTCTCAACAAAAGCAGGCTCGGCCTCTCTGGGCTTGACTCGGGGGACATCGTCCATCACCACGAGGTAGGTGGCCCAGGTCTCAGGGTCGGGCTGGGGGAGGCCATAGGAGACCTTGGGGAGGACTGGGGGTTGAGACCACATGCCGGGCAGGGGTGTCTTTGATCCCCAGAGGCCGTGGTTGGGAATGTCGACCTTCTTTGCTGGGGGAGTCCAGAGGGAGTTGCTCTCAATGGTAGGAAGGTCGGCCTTTGCAGGGAGAACGCGAGCAACGTCGTCGGTAGGTAGATATTTCTTCCAGGTAGCTTCGTCTGGCTGGGCGAGTCCCTTGGTGGGGCGAGAAACGATAGGGCTTGGAGACCACAAAGCCATGCCAAAAATGCTGATAGAATGCAGATGCAGATGCTTGGGATGTTCAGACTTGAGAGGTGAAGACTGAGGAGGCAATGGGAAGAAGGACAACAAACGACGGTCGAGTTTTGCGTCGGCGCGTCGGCTTTGTATATGGGCGGCGGAGTTAGCGGACTCGGCGGGCAGTTCGGCGGGCTTGGAAATAGAGGTTGAGGGCGCCATGTGCTGGATGCGTATGCGGGCGGGTGTCGCCTCAACGGGAGTGAAAGTCCACGTCAAGGGACTGGCTGCAGGGGTGTGATTTGCAAGCAGCTGGGGAAACTGTGTCTCATGAGTGGCGACGTCGTCATTGATTGGAGCGCCAGACCGGGGTCGAGGCACGGGCGCGCTGCTTATTGATGGCTCAGACGGGTTTTTGCTTATTGAAGCAACTGGAGGCTCGGGCTTCGGAGGGGTCCCCATGGCGGCATCGGCTGCCGAGCTCGCACCCAGAGTAATCAGATGCGCATCAATTTTTGCCGGACCCTGGTTTTGGGCCTGGCTCTGCCCCTCGCCCTCTCGCGCTTTTCCGTCGACTCGCTCCCGGAGATCCATGTCCGCCAGCGTCATTGGTGGGTGGGGGCTTTTCCGCTGGCTAATCTGGCCGAGCCCTGACTTTGGGGGTGAGTCCTCGTGTGACGAAGAGATATTAGTTGGGGCTTGCCCTTTGTCGATGCCGCTGTCTGAAAATTTCGCCGAGTTTGCGTCTGCACGCGCATGTGCCTCTTCTTGCTTTTGCTCGGAGTGAAGCCCGGATTTACCATCTTGGTGGGGAGTGGATACACTTGTCCGCTCCGCAGGTTCCAGAAGGCTGACAATTTCCCAAAGAGTTGTTTCGTCAAACCCATCTTCGTCGCTGTCGTAGTACGAGGACGAGTCGTCGTACGTTTCGCTGTCAGAGAACCCCTCCCGTTCGTAGTCGTCCATCGACTCCATCACCTCCGTGGTGGTGTCCACCTCCACGCTCCTCTGCATGTGTGACCCTCTGCTCGCCATTGTCCCAGGCATGGCGCCAATTGTCAACCCAGACATCCCTCTCGTTGGCACTGCTGGCATCGTTGCCCTGTCAGACCTCTCACCCCATGGGAATTGGAATATCCCAAGTGTCCCGCGCCTATCAGGGAGTGGCTCCGGATTCTCCAGTATGTCTGGGAGGAGTGTGACACGCTTGATCCTCCGTGGGGGCTGGCGGGGAGGAGCTGAGTGCTGGACTTTGACTTCCACCACTTGGGTTTTGTCTGCTCGCCAGAGCCCATGCGCAACCTGGCGTTTTGGTGATCGTGGTGGCTCCCACAGCCTGTTACTCTCAATCGTCAGAGGTTCCAGATACCTCTTTTCTCGTCTGATGGTGTCTGGAATTTCCTCTGGCGCCATGTCTGCTGCCTTGGAGGCAGGGGTCCAGAGGGATGGTGCAGTAGGGGCAGTAGCTACAGGAGTGATGGGGCGCCACAGCGCCTTCGCCGCCTTGGCATCATTCTCCGCCTGACCAACCAGAGCTTCAGGTTCATCGTCGTATTCGTGCTCAGATTCTGTGTCTGGAGGAGTAGGACTAGACAATCCGGGGAAGGATGAGCTTGTCAACTTTGTTCTGAAGCCAGTCTGTGATAGCAGCGACTGCAGATCGTTGTCCGCTTCCAATTGCGCTCGTCGAAACGGCTGCCCGTGTCGCGAGTCGCGCCTGGGCGATCCCACAGACACAGTCGACAGGGAATCTCGAAGCATTGTGTGCCGAATTGCTTGCCATTGGTGCTCCTGCTCGTTCAATTCCAGCTCCAGATTGGCCAGCAAAGTCGCCCTCTCGTCACCTGTGGGAAAAACCCCTGCCAGCTCCGCGGGGTTGACATTGCTGCCAGACCTGACTAAAGCCATTTCCAACTCATTCTCAGACTCTGGCGATGGCTCAGCCTGTACCCTGTTGTTGCGGAGCAGCAGAGGTGCAGGCGGAGGACTCCGACGCAGCTTGACTGAGTGTCCCCTGTCTGAGAATGTTGGCCGAGCTTCCCCCACTTGACGTGTCCGCTCGGAGTTGGAATCCTCGGCACCTTGCAAGTCCGATGCAAGTCCGGTGCCTTGTTTAGCTGGCTCGTGCAGGGGATGCAAGGGGCCGTGAGCCTCGCTCAACGATGGGGTCCCCGCAACTCCGAGCCCGGCCCGCTGGATTTTAGTCGATTTAACCGCAACTGCCTCTTGCACGTGCGAGGGAGTAATATCCCAGTTGAGAAAAGAGTCATCGTCTTGGATCGTGGACCCAGGAGAGAGCCTGTCAAAGCCGTCGGCCGGAAGAACAGGCGAGGACCGTCGCTCGTATCCTCTCTTGCGCAAGGACGATGGCGTTGGGATTGGTTCATCCGAAGGCGAGATGGAATGGCTTGATTGGGCAGGGCTTTCAGGACTTGTCACAGGCTGGACCTTTGCCGCCGGGCTTGAGGCCAGGCTCAAGACTGGAAGCTCAGGAACAGACATAGACCGCCTTCTCGTACCTGTCGCCTTGGAGTGTCCACTCCCTAGCAAATTAGCAAGCTCGCTTAGCCGAGGATCGGTGGGAATTGGTGACGGTGTCTCGAGCTTGAGGATGGAGCTGCAGGAGAGCGATCGCTTGCGGTGTTGTAGATTCGGGGACCCTTCTGCTGGAAAGATTGGGCGATCGACATTTGCTTTCCTTGGTATTGGCCGTGGTCGATGAACGACCGAGGTGACCCTTGCCAATTCTCCTATATCTTTATCTTTAGGCTTGATAGGCGGCGCTGATTTCGTTTGGGCTCTTGGCGTGCGTGTGGCTGGATTCTGTGCATCGACCGGCAGTGAGAAGTTAACGACGGTGTCTCGCGTGGCCTGGGAGGGATACGGCAAATGTCGAGGCGGGGGCCTGAGATTAGACAGATTCGGTGTCGACGGCTGCCTTGGGGATCGTCGTCGAATCTCCTCCACCCCTGGGGATAACAGCGCCGACGTCGTAGTCGCAATTGATGTGGGTTTCGACGTGGGAGTGTCATGGGAGGATTCGGTATCTGAAACTGCCACCAACAATGCTTCCTGTCTCTTTCTCTCCTTCTGCGCAACAGCCAGGTCCACCGTCGCAATCTTGGAAAGCGGATTGTGGTCGTGTCGCAAGATAGGATTCGATATGACCAGTTTCGTGTCCTGCCGGGGTCTCTTTTCCAAGCTCTTCATTTCAATAGACAACGGTAGCGTCTGGGCTCGAGGCGGTGGGAATAGTTGGCCTTGCACCGGGACTCCGCCCATCCCAACACTTGCTTGTCCGGCAGCTGGTCTCGAGATTACCGGAAGCTCCTTATTCACGGTTGTCATCGCACGTGGGATCCTCTTGGGCTCATCCCACACTTCCCTCCTAACCTCTTCATGTTGAATCGAATGGTATGAATCGGCGGTCGATATTCCTCGGCTCTGCAAATGTCGGTAAGCATCGAAGGCTGGTTCGGTCGGGGTTTCGGATTTCGAAAAATGGCCCTGGAAGTGAGCGAGGATTGCTAAATGGTAAGCATGGCTCGTCAGTAGGAGGTATGGACCTACCGATCAGAATTGAGAGACCTGTCGCTGGGATTACGGTTCGCACAGCAACGGGTAAGGACTCGATACCCAGCATGAGAGGAACACTTGCCTATACTAGGTCAGACGAGACTCCTTGTGTTGGAAATACTTACTGCTGTCCAAATGCCCAAGCCCACAGTAATGAGAAGAGCAGCTCGGCCACTGATAACTCCCTCCCAAGACTTGCCATGAGAAATGACTCTTGTCAAGAGAGCAGCCACAAAGACGACGTCAACAGCAGATACCACGATGCCAATCGGCAAGACTGATGTACGCGCCAGACAGATAGCATCAAGCTGTGGTCGTTGAAAGCCGACAAATATACCTCCCAGGATGAGCCGCACCAGGACGAAGCCTTGGGAGGCCAATGCATCCACCCCCGATCCCTTTGTAGACTTGTTCAAGGTCCAAATCAAGCTTTGTTGCACAGATGCCCGGGCAAACTGGTCAAAGATGGAGGCAAAGGTGACGGTGACCTGGCAGCTCGTCGAGGCGGCATTAATCAGAATAGAAGTAAAGTCAAGTTGAGCCCACAGGGCAGAAGAAATAAGGAACGTAATGAGGGCCAGCCTCGGACCATCTCGAAGAATATTCGAACAACCTCTGAGAACGATCGGGACGGTTGAAGCCGCAGCGTGGACGACTAGGCCACTATCCCGGGTCAGCTTAGACGCAAAATGAAAAGAGTTACTCACAATGCAAAGGCCGCAACCAGGGCCTGACGGTTAGTAGAGGTGTTCATAGATACGACATTAGGGTAAAGAAAGGACAAAGGAAAGAACCATTAAAGACTGGAACTTGGATCAACCAAGACTGACCACGAACTTGCGCGGTCTGGAGAATCGAATACAAAAGAAAGGTAAGAAACGAAAGCAACGAAAGCATGAGTCGTTGATGATATGGATCTGCACTTGCAACAAACCATCTCGTCTCAGATAATCGCGTCAAACTGGCCGTGTTCGAGCCTTTCGAGTTCGCTTGAGTAGTCGATTGAATCGATTGAATTCCGGCGCGGCGCTGAGCAATGATTGGACGGATCTCGGATCTCATGGGGTTCCATCGAGTGTAGCCGGTAGCATCGTTTCGCGTGAAACCCCAGGTGTCGGAGACGTCTGTTACGGCGAGACCTGAGACGAAGGGGCGGCGCTTGATGGCTCGACGGCCAGGCGACGGATAATACATGGCAGTAAGGAAATCAAGAGCGGGAGAGCGCTTATTTCAGTAATAGAAACCGGGTCGGGAAGTGAATCCGTCTTGGCTGGAGAATAGGGAGAAACCGGAGCGTTGGTGCCTGACGCCTGGGGGCGTGCTCGACGACATGGCCTAAAGACCATCAGGATCAAGTCAAACCAAGCATCAAGAAGTGAAGATTAAAAGAAGAAGAGAATTCATCGTCCTCATCATCGTGAGAAGAGACAAGAGTTGCCGTTCGGACAGTGACCGAGAGCTGGGACTGCGGGGCAATCGAAGGCTTGCCGTTGGTGCGCTCCAGGCAAGTCATGCAACGGCAGGGTGTCAGGGTCCATCACCCGCATTGTGGCACTGAGGTTTCCTGATGCGGCTAATGATGAGGGAAAGGACGTTATTACCGAGGATATGGTGATGAGGACAAGTTTGGATGATGGAGAGTTGAAGCAAGGGAGCAAGAGTTGGAGATGCTTCAATGGATCCGAAGGTGCCCGAGCGAACGGGGATCGCTCTTTCCCAACTGGGCAACCGACACGCGACAAGAGCAAACTAACCCATTCCACCCGAAAACTTCCCCAGATTCTGATCAGCGTTAGCATCAGCATTAGCACCAGGATTACACCTCCACTGCATTGATTGATTGAGGAGGGAGATGTAGTATCGGGGTAGGATCGTGCCCATTGGATAAGCTTCAACTGTGATGGTGGTTCCTGGTCGAATGACCACAACTTGGCCCCACGACATGTGTTCAACACCAAGGTGTCACCTGGATAGCCTCTTACTCACCAGTCTCTTATACGTCTCCTTTTTCCTTCCGTTCCTGTCTGCCGGTCGTTCCCGGTCACCATCAACCTCACCGACCGGCCCGGTGCTGGACGGAGCCGAGAGAGCACCCCGATCAGCCCTCCGGCCTCGACCCGCCGCTGGCCGCGTCCAAACCAGACTTCAAGTTCATCTTTCTGGAAACTCCGTGGTTTTGACTCTACAGTCGACATGAGCGGGATGCAAGCTAATGCGTACTACTCCACCGATCTTGTCCAGCTTGGGTTCCCCGCGAAACGAATTCACCAATCGAATCCCGAGGGATGGTCAGATCGAGGGCCAGCCACACCACTTTTTCACCGGGACAAGAATGATTCCAAACGGTACCCTCACCTGCAGATATTTTGTGTGACGTGTAGATGGCACGTCTAACCAAGTATAGGCAATCGATGGTACTTGGCGAGTTTGACAATCGCGCCCTTGAGCGCCCCAGCTCGGTGCAATCCTCCGAAATGACTACAATCAAGACTCGGCTCCGGAGTTGGTGACTCGATATCAACTCCAAGTGAACCATCACGGGTATAAGATGCAAGAGCGTAGAACACTTTAATCATCATCATCACTCAGCATCTATCTCAAGCCAGTTAAACCAGTCAAGGCTTCACTCAATCACCATGGGCCGCTACGATCTCGAATACCCTAAAGAGGCCATCAACACCATCAAGCGTGAAAACGACCGCGCGGTGTATGCCCTCAAGACAATCCACGAAATTGTCAACTCGTGCCAGATTCTTCATGTCTCGTTCAACACCCCGTCCCAGCCCTTTCCCGTCATCCTCCCCATGATCGGCCAGATGGGCTCTTTCGAGCGCCCCAGCGCTGATATCGGCGACCCCCTAGATCTGTACCTCCACGGCTACGTCTCTAGCCGTATCATGAATCTTGGCCGTGGCGCTGAAGAGGGCATGCCGGTGTGCGTTGCTGCGTCCCACGTCGATGGCCTTGTCCTTGCCTTGTCGTCATTCTCGCACAGCTACAACTACCGTTCTACGGTCCTCTTTGGCCACGCTTCGCTCGTCAATGACGAAGAGGAGAGGTTGTATGCCATGGAGCTCATCACCAACAGCGTCGTGCCTGATCGCTGGCGACACACTCGTCTGCCACCTACCAAGGCCGAGCTTCAGAGCACCGGCATCCTCAAGGTCCGCATCGCCTCTGGCAGTGCCAAGATCCGTACGGGTGGTGCCCACGACGAGAGGCACGACATGGAGAACCAGGCTGTTCAGGACCAGGTTTGGACTGGAGTCGTGCCTGTTCACCAGACCATGGGAGAACCAGTGCCCAGCACATACAACCGGATCGACGTGCCGGGCTACATGGCAGAGTTTATCAAGGACTTCAACACCGACAACACGCAGTACTCTCTCGATGTGGCCAAGGACTAGTCCCTGAATGGTCTATTCAAGATTAGATAGAAAATAGATGCAATTACCACTGCTCCCAGATCTTGCCCGGCAGCACCGACCTCATAATCTTCCAGTGTCCGGCCGCGCTCTTCTGGTGCCACTTGGTAACCTTGCCGGTCCGGTTCTTAGCCAGGACATCCGTGTCGTCGCCATCCAGAAACTCTTGCTCCCGGACCTCGTGCTGCGGCGCCAGGAAGGCCTGTCGGGCGCGGCTCCGAAGAAAGTCGCTAGGGACCGGGCGGCGGAAAGTAATGTCCCCGGCCGTCTTCCGGCAGAAGATGACCATGTTGGTAAAGTCGCTACCCCACCGCTCAACGTTGGCTTCCTCACGTGGGCTCTCACGGAAGATGCGGCATGAGGGGAAGACCTGCTTGATAGTGCGGTAGATCAGCTGAGGGGCAGGCAAACTAAAGTCACCGGCGTAGTTCTGAATAGTTAGCATGAGTAGCTGTGTGGTTGAGGGGACTTACAATCGCAATCACTCCATCGGGCTTCAAGAGAGCACCAAGTCCTTGCAGGAACTCGAGGGTAAACAGATCAACCGGCTCAGCACCGCCTGTGAAGACATCGTGGATAATGTAGTCGTACGTCTTGGACTGATTGACGAGGTTGGCAGTATAACTGACAGCGTCCGCAATGGCCGGGGGGTTGTTCTGGCGCATGTTGAAGTACTTCTGGGCAAACTCGTGGACGACTGGATCAATTTCGACAACCGTAGTATCAATGCCGTGGGATACAAGAGCAGATGGAGTGGTTCCGATACCAAGACCACTGATACTGTTAGCGACATATGGCCACAACGAAGGCGACTTACACAACAAGGGCTTTGGCTTCTGTATCAGGAAGAGGAAGTTCCCTCTCGATCAGCCGGACCGCCTCGAGCATGACGAAAACACCATAAATCGGCTCAGACACCTTCTGTCCCTGGATTCGCACCCATTCTCCTCCAAGAAGACTATGGTCGCATCGCATCACCCGGAATCCCTGTCCCAAGTTCTCCAGGATCGAGATGTATCCAGTCAACGATTCCCTGCGCTCCAGGAGTGTCCAGTTCTGTGCTGCCAGGGTGCTGTTGAGCGAAGCCGTAGCCATGGGCGTCATGACATGTGTGTTCAGGACGGCTGTATGCAGCAGCGCAGGGATAGCCAAGACGAGGTACTTTGACGGAGAAAAGACGGCGTAGATGCCTGCCAGAACCAATTCCAATCCAACACGAGTAAACAGAAACGCACTCCCGATCAAACCCTGGAGCTTTGCGCTGGCGATTCTCTCAGCCAGCCTAAAGAAACCCCAGGAGCCAATGCCAGGCGCTGCATCGGCAACGAACTGAGGGAGCATGCTCAGATCAGCATTCTCGAATTGATCAGCCACATAAGCAGCCGAGAAGACTGCCAGAGGGAACAGAGTCAAAGCCTCGGTGACAAGAGGACCCCACCAGCAACCCAGGCGGTCACTGAAGCCGCCGGCGAGATACTGGATGGCGGGGACGTTCAATGCGATGATAGGGAGGAGCTGAGCCGTAGGCAGAGGCAACACGCTGCGGAGAAACAAGTTTCCAGCCCATCCGACGAAGCAGCCAGCCATGATGACGGGAGCATGGGTGACAGCCGATGGGATAGAGCCATAGACCGGAGAGAGGTTGAGCTGGGACACGCTGGACGCAACACCCAGGAGTCCAAGAATGAAAGCAGTCTGCAGATAGATGGAAGCCTGCTTAGCAGCGCGTCTAGTCCAGGTGTCTTCCTTGGCCTTGGCTGCGAGGTCTTTCAGCTCTCTTTCAAAGCGCTCAGGCGTGAAGCCTTCAGGCGCGCCAGTCGCCTTTGTCTTTTTGGGAGCCATTATGCAGGGGGAAAGCAAGAAAGCAATTGAGAACAAAATATACAAGTAGAAGCAACAATGAGGGACGAGACGGCGATCAAATGGCCTGCACCTGAGCTCCGAAGGTTGGTTGAAGACGCGACATTGCAACAGGAGGTTGACGTGGAGTCTTTGTTCGGTGTGAGTGTGGCGGTGCTGTGGCTGGAATCCAACGGCATCATCTTGGCGCCGGAAGAAGCGATCAAGATGTTTTCGATGTTGTCAGGAATTTATTGTCAATGGTTTCGGAAAATTTGATGGTGTTTTAGAGGCAATTGAACTTTAATGCTTTTGCGTTGATGCTGTTGATGTACAAGCGTAACCAGACGTAACCATTCCGTCCTACAACCTATCGATTCTGGTGTCAATTATTGGGAAGTCAGTTATCCTGTCAGAGCCCAACAGAGCGTAATTTCTCCCGTCTAGTGATCAAGACAGTTGGAGATGGTCACATCTCATATCAGAGCTGAAAGCGTTTCGCCTTCCCTCGTGTCTGTTGGTGTCGCTTTCTACTCGTGACAGTTCCCGGATCCTTGCTCACATAACGTTTCACCAGCCTTAAGACGCTCGCTCATCTGATGCCTCAATAAACTTCATCTCAGGAGTGACTCTAGTGTCATTGAGTCTCCGAGGAGCTATTGCCGGTTGTAGTAGGCACGTCTTCAGATCTCAGCTGGGCTGGCAGTCTTGATAAAAATAGTCGATGTCAAAAAGCCCCGGGTCGTCGCTGATCGTTCCTGGTAGTAACCACGCTTCTTAGTGCTCGTTACTGGTGCGTTCGTGTTGTACCAGAATAATCAGCGCCTGAAAAGTGGCGCTAGACCTGGGCTACCGTGAGGGACCTGCGGTGGACGAAGCATAGCTCCGCAGTGTATTCCTGGAATGTCTTGAATCGGGCCCAGCCTACCGTCTGGAGGTGAACGGAGCAGGTTGCCATCTAGCTGGAGTAGAGGAACCTGAAGCTTCAGGTTCAGCTTCATGGCTTATGGATAGAGTCGAGTCCTCTGCAGCTGGAGTAAGCTGCAATGCGCGCTGAGGAGAGGGAGAAGCTGGTGTCGTAGGCCATGGGTCCGGAGTATTAGTCCTCACTACTGGACTAGCGGACCTTGAATCTGGATCATCGGCTCGTGGGGTGGGCGGCATTGAGCCTGGAGTAGAAGGGGAGCTAGAGCCCGAGGCCTCTAACGCAGGTATCGATGATCTTCTCAGTGGAGAATAGGGTCTCGCGGATGGAGTCGGAGCTCTTGAATGTGGTCCGTCAAATTCTGGAGTTGGCGAGAAGTATCTCGCAGCTGGGGTGGGCGGCATTGAGCCCGGCGTGGAAGGAGGGTCTGAAATAGAGGCCTCTGGTGTATATGACCCTGTCTCTGGTGAATAACGCCCCGCGGTTGGAGTTGGGGGCATCGAGCTCGGAGTAAAGCGAGAACTTGGCGAACAGTATCTTGCAGCCGGGGTAGGGGGCATCGAGCCCAACGAAGAGGGGGAGGCCGATCTAGAAGCATTAAATTGCCCTGCCTCGGGTGTATAGGGCCTCTCAGTTGTGTTACGGGGAGCGCCTGAATCAAAGGCCACCGAGGCTGTTGTAGATGACTCTTCTGTCTCTGGACTGTCGGGCCTGGCAGCTGGAGTAGCGGGAATCGAATTGGGAGTGAGGGGCTCTGAAGTCGGAGATGGCATCTAACCTGCCGAATAATGGGGTGACATGGACGAGTTTGAAGGATGCTGACACATAGTAATGAATTGGTAGAACCTGATGGATTGATATTGTTGTGTTCTATAGTGTTGATGAAGGAGATCAGATTGAGCTTGACCGTAGGCGGAGATATACATGCCTGGCCAGCCGCACCTTCCATCAAACGTTGCATCATCTGTCGTGACGACGAGACTCCAAGACACGAACTCAACAGCTCTACTTAAGTTTGTTATCTCACTCTTCAAGTCATATTGTCTATTATCCGCATTGTTGCCTATGATGTGGCTTATTGCTTCACGGCAGCCTGCACTATTGGTCAACGCCATTACATCTTGACTGGGTTGCAAAGAGGAAACTGTACACATGTTCCCCTTGTAATTGAAAACCTAGTCTTTTGAACAGGCTTTGTTGGATGAAAAGGATGCATTGTTGAGCCGCTGTGTATATATGCTTGTGTATGAGGCTTGAGTTGAGTTGTGACTGTTGAATTGCCCCATTCCACTATCTGTCTTCACCAAGCCCTTTCAACGTTTCCGACACATATTATTGTGTTGGTTGAAGTGTCGAACTCAATGCTAAACTTAGACCTTGCTTCATACCCACGTCTTTAGATAATAACTGTCATCAGTTGTCCTTGAACCACTAACATGACCCACGATAACCTCTAGCTGCCTCTGACGTATGCCACGAACCAACTGGGTTTAAGGTCCGTGACAGGTGGATCTTGGCCTCGATCCGACGCATGGCAGTGGGCTCGTGCATGACATGTGGAGCCATCGAAGCCAGCATGTTGGTTCTCATTTCTCAGCTTTTGTCCGTCCCTGACCTGAGTTGATACATCACAGAACTGGTAGTGATACCGCTTGCATCGCTCATTCAATATAATCATCCATTCCCATCTCATCCAGTCATTCAAATCATATCCGTCATCCAGCGCCCGTCCATGCCTCGGCCTCCCAGAGGTCCGAGAAGGTATCATTCATCAAACATCAATAGCCAGAAACAACCGGCAACAGAGGCCCAATGACAACCGCCATGTCAACTCCAACCGTGCCAAAACAATCTAGTAACGACATAACGCCTGAATGCATGCCGTGACCCGTTATTTTCTCAGCAGGCGAAACCCTGTCTACATCCGTGTAGGATAATCCTCCATGTCGTCATCGCTGCTCTCCTCCTCATCTTCACTGCGCGGACTGTGCATAGCACTGATGTCTGCGCTCGGTATACTGCTTAGGCTGTCGAGAATGCCACCGCTAAATGATGGAGGCGCGGAAACTGAAAGGTCGACGTGGCTACCGTTGCGGCTCATCGACGGCTTCTCGGGCAGCTGCTTCAACAGGCCTGTTGAAATGTCCAGCATGGTCATAGCAAACTCGGTCAACCCCCTTCCTTCTCCAGGCTTCGAGCTCACTGAAAGAGTCCACCGATACTCTCCCAGACGCCGACGATACCAGTCAGCCTCCTCACGCCCTGGCGATGTAGCCCAGAGTAGTGAGCCAAACGTGCCAATCAGGGCAAAGTTGGTTTTTGACGCAAAATACCAAAACGACCGCAGGTGGTTCGGTGTCAGACGGTTGACAAAATCCATGGCAGAGATAAGACGGGCCTTGGCGGCACTGCGACAGATGTGCTGCACGTACGGGTCAACCGAATTCGATTCCGACGCAAGTGACCGGATGATTCGTCGATGTAGAGTAATTTCGGCGGCAAAATATGCCAGATGGAGATATCCAATACTCGAGAGTCTGCTGTTTGGGTTAAACGACGAGTAAGACGAATCAAGTCGAATCAACTGCGGTAGCCCTCCATACCACTCCTTAAGCTTCAATTGGATCGGCTTTGCGAGTGACAAGACGAGGTGTGTGCCTTGCGCACCTGCATTGGCGACTGTATTCATCGCATGTAATGTGTAAAAGGTGTCGAGGATCTCGGAGAGGATTTCGGAAAGTTGTACCACCCGCATAAACAACGTCCGGCCCTTTTCGATATCCAGCTTCTCCTCCGTGTCGTTCTCGTCCCATTCGACATCGGGAAAGTCATTGGGGGTAAGGGATTTCACACCCCAGTTGGTAGCAAAAATGTGTGATGGTCGTCCATGAACCAGAGCCCCCCATTTATCCTGCATGTAAAGCGCCCAAGCCAGTCGTTTCCGAAGCCCCTTTTCCCACGGTGGAATCTTCCATCCTGAACAGTCCAGATGCAATCCAAGCTCATGCCCAAGAGCTACAAGCTGGGCTGTCGGTGCCCACTGATCACCCTCTGGTCTCTGGGACAGGAGCAGGCCTGCCTGGATCGTCGACAGCTTTGGTCGAAAAGTGGCCTCATCCAGTGTCGCACGGATAATGCTCTCGAGCTCCTTGACGTTGGGGCGAGGCAGACCAGCAAGATCCTCGCTCTGGTCCCACCAATTGATGGCGAGCAGGTAGACGGCGGCCAGCAGAGGCGGTGAGAATTCTCGATGAGAGCGTTCGTACTTTTCCATAAAGACATGCTTCTGTATAATGGGGAACCCCGGGTGGATGACCCGGAAGTAAATGTCGATCAGATGCCGGCCATGGGGGGCCACAATGGACTCGACATGATCAGCGTCCTGCTTCACATGTTCGTGCCCTGGTGTGCTGGAGTCAGGCAGCATCAAGAAGGTGTCGTGTTCACTGACTTTGCGGAGGGTGCCTCTGGACAAGAGGCTCTCGTCGTGGGGATCGAAGGAGGAGAGGTTGATGAGGGAGGGTTCAAAATCGGTGGTGGGACCGATATATTGGCTGTAGCGATCGTCCTGGAGGCCAAGCGTACGTTTCAGCATGGTCGGGCCGCCGACATTGGCCATCTCCTCCAGGAACGAGCTGCTGGCAGCGGTGCTAGAGAGGCTAGAGTTGTGGTTTCGTCGCCTGGATGCGAGACCCGGAGAGCTACAAGACCAATCACGTCAGACGGGTTGCACGAGTGAGACGGGTATCAAGGAGTAAAAGTTGAGTGGAGTGGCAGCCGTTGTGGAGAGAAGGCTGGGGATGACTGACCTTCTTTTCCCAACATCTTGGCCGTCATGAAGCTTTCTTTTTCGGGACTGGGGACTGCAGGCCAGGGAACACTCGGAGCCGGCAGCTTGGCACTGGGCACAGCCATCGTCATCGTCGTTCATGATACAGCTGGTACGCGAGTAGCGGCAAGCTAGGCAGGGCGGGATGGGGGAGCCGTTGAAGGATGAACCCTCGACAGGGGCGGAACTGGCAGCGCCGTGGCCCATCTCGAGCCTATGGAAGCTGTCCTGGCGATAAGAGGGCTCGGGCCGTGGAGGCTTTGGAGCAATGGCGATAGGCGCCGTCCTCTGCACGGGGGCCGAGGACTGGGGAGACATGATGCCGGGGTGCTATCTGTGCAGTATCCGAGGCAATGGAATCACCATCAGCTACTCAATTCTGTCAGGGCGGACAAGGTTCAGGTCAGGCGCCCGCTGCCCTGGGAGAAACGGGCGCGAGATGTTGAGCCGCAATGCCCTCAACGTCAACTCTATGGGGCTGCGGTGCGCTGCGATGCGAAAGATAGATGGCCCCACGGGGTCGGCAGTGACGCTGACGCAATATGCCCTAGCTACAACCACTGAGCAGAGAGATGATGTTGACGATGGCTAATAGAACCACGTTATCCAAATCAAAGTCGACGACGGGCGCGTGCCAGGCGCACACGCGGGCAAGCAATGGTTGGTGCGAGATAACAGTCTGGGGAAGCGTGGACGGACGAGGCGAGGAGTGAAGGAGGGAAAAAAAGATAAGAGGTGTCCGAGTGTGTAAGTGGTTGGAGACAAGAGGGCAAAGAGTGGGATCCAAGATGCCGGGATGCCAGGGACTTGCTAGGATGTGCGGATGGCGGGCGCAGATGGGCGCCGATGGAGTCGGTCGACAGACGGGAGACCAGGGGGGTTAGCTGATAAGGCGGGCAAGCGGGGAGAGTTGACTAAGGAGCTGGAGGGAAACCGAAGTCGGTCTCGGTCCAGTTTGAGTCAGTTTGATATCGAGTCGAATGGGAGTCGTGTCAAGAGGCAGAGAAGGTCGCGCGATGCTGGTTGCTTGCAGGATGCTTGCGGGCGGCGATACACCAGCACCCAACCAGACTCGACGACCTGGGCTTGGTGCGCCCGCTGAGATCTGTTGGCTGCTTCTGGCTGGCTGCTTCTGATGCTCAACTCCAGGCGGGGATAAAGCCTGGGGAACCGGGGATAGGATTGGACGTTGGACGACCAAGCGATGCAAGGTGAGGTCTCAGATGGTGATTTCTGACCTGGCGTGACTTGGAGAAGAGATAATCCGAGGGTTACTGTGTGTGTGTCTGTGTTGTGCGCTGATAGAATGCCCCTCAGGTAACGGCGAGATAAGCTAGCAGGCCTATCAGAGTCGATGTCATTGAAACGGTGCAGCACGCTCGGGGAGTATGACAGTGACAAGTGAGACAAGATGTCAGTTGACGGTGTCAAGTCAATATGATGTAGGATAAACGCTCAACCATGACGGAAGAACAAAGCAGACAAGAGAAAAGAGAGGCCGCCTCAGCCAAGGAAGATGGATTTGCGACAAATGTGGAAGACAGGCATGTGAGAGAGGGGTACCTAACATTTGCGGGGAACACCACAAACAAAAAAGTACCTCGAGGGGTCCTCCAGGTCTCCAGATCCCCAGCTCGGGGCAAGCCTTTTGGTGTCCCAAGAGGGCTCGGAGTTTGTCCCGAATGGGGGGAACCTTGGGGAACAGCAGGGACGGAGGTACCCTTTCCCCAGGGCAAGCAAGTCGCATTGTCCACTGAACAAGATCCGGATGGAGCCTGTGTAACCTTGGTCGAGTCACAGCCTGACCGGTCTCGCTTGTCCTTGCAAGGAAGTGGTGAAGTTGTACTCATAGCTGTATGTAGTTGTCTGTGTGTCTACACAGAACCTGTGAGGCCATCAAACAAAACAAACCTTGTCAACCTCGCTCAGTCTCCGAGTATCTGGGCTGAGGGACCTAGCCCATGGCCAGCCCTGAATCCTCCATCACCATCTTGAAGCTCTGGATCCTAGCAACCAGCACCAAACAGGCAGGACCAGCGCAACGGGGTTTTCTCGGCGGCGGTCTAAGAATACCAAGAAAAAAAAAACGACCAGCTCATTTTCGTCAAGGGTGTAGCATGCGCGGATCCGACTCCAGGTCTCTCATGCCAGTTGGTGAGAGAGGATACGGCCCGCCATAGGCAGGATTGGATGTTGAGCTGAGTTGGAGGGCAAAGACTGAATGGATGACAGTAGCAGAGAGCTTATCTCGAGAAAAGTAGAGGAGATAGAAATACATAATGGCAAAAGATAATCGCGAAAAAGAAAAGAGGAACCTCAACCTCACAGACGACATGAGCGTCGCATGTCGCATGTCGCGGGACTTATCGACAGCAAGTCAGCGCTAGACACGATAGGTACTGATACACATAGCTTGACCGTCCCGAGGGCGCAGACACACGCCGATTACCAAATGGAAAACCGATGCAGAGCCTGTCTTCCCTCATTCTGCATGGTCTGGCTGTTGTTGTAACGTAATGGCTCGGGGGTTGGTGCCTCTGGCCTCAGTGAAAAACGGAGCTGCCTGCACGGTCTCTGGCGGCTAAAATAACCTTTTTTTTACTGGCTCTCGCCTGCAGACGGGACTCGGACTCAGACAGACTCTGGACGATGGAGACAACCCTGAACCGACGTTGAATCGTACCGACCACCCGCGAATCGATGCCCTATCCATCATTACTGTATCCATCTGCTCACTTTGCCGGTCTGTTCCATCCTGCTTGGCTTGCGATGCTCCTTCCCCTCTCTGACTCTGTCCCGCTCCTTTGTCTTGCCGTTCCTGCCTACCGACCTTCTCCGTCTTGACGCTTCCGACTTGCTCCGATGACAACGACTCAACTTCCCCATCATCATCAAGTTGTTACCGCCAGCCACGCCTCGGCATCTTGCAAATTCATGATGCGAATCGATGAGTAACATTTCCCTTCTGGGATCCGCACGCGACTCGAGATCTATCAGTCCATCATTATCAACAGCTTCAACGTCTCGAGCCAAATACAGCTTCTATGATTGGCCCACAAAGTCCTCCCCGTCCAGAGACTCCATGTCCCTGACGACATACCGCATGCGCGCCTATCGATGCTGCCCGACAGTCGACAAGCCATTCGTCCTCGTCGCGATCCATCTTGTCCGCCGTGGGGGCTGCAGGGACGTGAGGGAGTTGCCGGTCCTGCCCCGGTGGCCCATGCTCCCGCACGGACCGAGTCTTTACATGGTGCCAAGCCCGACGCTGTGGTTTTTGATATCTCCGGAGCGTCATTGTTCGGTCCGGGGCGATGGTTTGGGTTGAGGCTGTTTGATGCGAAGTGCGATACAGCTTGTTCATAATGCGATCCATCGGCGTATCAGCTTGAGTGCCGATCAGCGGCTATGGTCATGTTCGCCGAAGCGGTGAGTCGACTTTTATCGCTCATCCATCATCTCAACCATCGTTGAGTTGCATTTCTGCCACGTGAGGGTGGAGACGGTATCGCCCTTGATCAAAGTTGGTTTCGAATATTGACATCTGTCTAAGGCGCCCAGACCATGGTCCTCTCCTCGTAGAGCTCGGTTGGCTCGCTTGATCCTCGTGCTGGGAGAGTCATCTCGAGTTTCTCTTGGACTTTGAAGCCGAGCTTCTCATAAAAGGTCACGGCGTTCATGGTAGCCTCAAGAATGACTGCTGCATTTTCGGCCGCTGCCTCAGTCTGAACTCGTCGAAGCAGCCCAGAAGCAGCTCCTCGACCACTGAACTTTGGGTCCGTACAAAGATATAACACGTCTACCCGCGTTAGCCTCAATCAGCAACTCGGCGACAAGACAAGACTCACGGTAATGTGGCTTATCACCGAGCACCCTGACTCTTGCTTCTTTGGTGAGAGCTGCATATGAGTCGAGATATTCCCGCCGGCAACAAGCCGGGAATTCGTCTTCGTGCTCCGACCGCGTTTGCCGCAGGCCATGAATCGCCCACTTGACAAAGCTCAATATCCTCCCGGTGTCTGTGACTCGGGCGACGAGGACGCCCTTGTCGTTGCTGCGGATGTGGTCCAACGTGTCTCTGCAAAGCCAGTCTCGAAGAAAGTCCCGGCTCTCGGTGTTCGGAAATTGGGCATGCATCAGCAAATTGGGATCCATTGCGTCCAGATGGACACTGGCCATGCTTGGGGCGTCATTCTCGGAAGGGACAACAATCTCGAAAAACATTCTGGGTCTCAAGGTAAAGCAATTGCCGCAAGTCGGTGGTGAGAAGTTGATGGACCAACCAGGCTCACGATGTTGAGCAACTAACCCACGTGACCACCCCAGATCCACTCGGCAGTTGTCAAGACCCGTTGAGATGAGATGCAGGCTGGCCTCATCTTGGCAACAGTCAACATGGAACCCTGGTTGGAATATGTTGAACTCTGAGGTCGTTGCCACCCGAGAGGGTTAAAGTCCACGGCAGTCAGCCCTGTTTATGAGAGGGGAGATGTTACGAGTGAGACCAGATGCTATGAGCGAGACGAGATGACAACTTCCAGAAACTTTCTACCGACGTTGCATCGACGCAACCCTGCCTGTCCTGCAATTCTGGTAAATTAACCGGCAATCTCAGATACGAGGTCGTATATGAGGCTATACCCCTGCCCTAGTTGTGGAACTCTATTTTGCTGGTCTGAGCCTTGATAACTACACGCCCGGACAACCGAGTTTAAGAAGCATGATTTCAATGTTGCTGTAGGTTTACAGTTGCCATTGTTGCATAGCCCTGGATGCCTCATACTTAAGCTTACAACGCATGCCCAATCAGACTTTTGAGTTGACGGTAGAGTCTGAGCGGCCAAGGGCTCATAGCATGTATGTATCCAGAGGCCAAGAGATCAAGGCAACCAACGTGAGGGACAAATCAGCATAGCCAATACGTAGCACGTAACTCTCTTGTTCCATATTACAACCATATGACTACTCAATGGCGAGATCGACTTCTGCATCGGCTCGTCAACGTTGTTCAGATTCATGAGTAGAACCTGCGAATACTACCTAGGGCAGCATCACCAGCGTGGTATGTGACCAGTGATTCTACACGTCGTCATGAGCTGACAGCGGTAAAGTTACCGTGCAACCCAACCTCATGTTTCTGAGGTGAACTCGGTTCCTTGACACACATGCGAACATCGCGCCGTCAAGCATCATCCCATGTCGTTGTCGTTCACGATTTCACTTCTCTTCACATAGTACCAAATGGTATGGAACAGAGAGCATATTCAACATGATACATCACATCACAAAGAAACCAAAGGTGAAGGGCCACTATTGCAGCAACTATAGACCTAGTCTGGCGAAATACAAAATGACTCCACGCGTCTGCCAGCTATTAAAACTACTTAGAAGAATTGTGCGGTTTGCAAGTGTCCCTTTCCCAGCCTCTTGGGCCAAAGGAAGTGCCGGCTAGGGCAAAAATGATGACAAGAAGATTTTTTTTTTGGCGATGTACCCCTTAGTTGGGGGGTTGGAAGGAAGGCAGCTTGCCGCCGCAAGCGTTGATGGCCTTGAGGGCCTTGACGTTGGAGACGCCAACGGCCTCGGCGGGCTGGTCCTTGGCCTCGCCGTACTTGGGGAGCTGGTCCTCGGCGGCAGGAGGAGTGTAAGGGACGTTCTCAAGGCTGAGCTGGAGGCTGGGAACCTCGGACAGGGGAATCTTGGAACCGTCGACCTGGAGGGGGTCAGCGAGGGTTATACATGGGTAACGGATTACATACCTTGACAATCTCAACCTGGAGACCGGTGGTGATGGTGTCGGCAACCTTGGTGGGGGAGCAGGCACCGAGGAGCTGAGGGGTGTCGGCAGCGTCGTCGACGGAGAAGGCACCGTGGACGGTACCCTCCTGAGGCTGCTTCATCACGACGAGGCCACCGACTCGCTTGCCGGAGACGTAGACGTTGACGGAGCAGGGACGCTCAACCTCGGTGACATCGAGGCTGACCTTGGCGAAGAAACGGGTGGTCTTGCCATCAGCGCGCTCCTCGAGACCACGTCGGCGGGAGCTGGAGCCGTACAGGCTGTTAATGGTGCTGCGGGCAGAGCTGGTGAGCTGAGTAGAGGACATGCGCCAGTATTCAAGACCGGCGTAGGTGTAGCCGAAGTTTCGGATGCTGTTGACGGAGGAAGAGGTGTGGAAACGGCCGCGGGCAGCGTAGAAGGGCTGGAGAGGAGAGCTGGGGGAGATGCGAGTGCCTTGGGGAGTAGAGTAACGAGAGCCACCGCTGTAGGTGCCGGTGAAGGTAGTCTTGTCAGGGTGCATGAATTGCCAGTAGGTCCAGAGACGGTCGACGTTGGTGTGGTGCATCCAGAAGATGGGGTCGAAGCCAGAGAACTCGGCCATGAGGAACTGACCAGCACAGGCAGCATCCCAGTGAATGGCGTTGTGGATCTGCTCAAGAGAGGCACCGCTGTTGCCAGTGGAAGCAAACTCGTCGAAGCTGGTCGAGTGGGTGAGGACGTCGTAGGTCCACTGCTTGTAGGGTCGCTGGCGGAGGAGGCCGTTGGCGGTCGAGGGGAAGCTGTCAGGGGCAGGGCATCTGAACGTGCGAGAGCGGTTCTCGTCGTCCCATTGTCCGTACTTGCCAGCAACGGCGTCCTTGGGGAAGGTGTAGGTGTAGAGAGGGTTCTTCATGCTGATGGTCTTGAGGCCGCTGCCGTTGGGGACCTTGACGTTGACCATCTGGGGGACAACGGCGTTGGGGATGCCGTCGACGGCCCAGTCCCAGTAGGGGGATCGGAGGGTGTTGGCGGCATTGACGTACTGCTGACGGTACTTGGTAGGGTAGAGGTTGGCGAGTCTCTTGGCGTGCTCGACGAGGATCTGCTCAAAGAGCAGGACGTAGGGACGGTGCCAGGTCAGGAACAGGCTTTCCTAGGAGGGGTCAGCGGTCGAATTGAAAGGAGTCAAGGTCAATTGCATACACCGTGGGGGCAGTATCCAGGCCAGCCATTGCCGTTTCGGCCACCACCGCCATTCCACTGAATAAAGGGCTTGCCGTGGATACCTAGACAGTTAGTACAATGAATTGTGAGTCCTGACGTGATTGCATACCGGCAACCTGAAAGTAAGACTTCCAGTCAGTCTCCTTGGCATCGTACATGGAGCGGAGGGCGCGAATGTAGAGATCCCTGACGAGTCAGCTTGAACAGTACTGCAAGACAAGATTTCTCACCATTGAGGACCACCAGTTCGCTGGAGGTCGTTAATGTTCTTTCGAGCAGGAACAGCTCCTCCTCCGGAGACGGGAACACCAGTAACAAAGATGTTTTGGGACTGGGCCTCGACGGGGTTCACTCCGCCGACGACGGCCAGAGCCGCAATGAAGAACTTGCCCAGGAACATGACGACCTGCTGGAAACGAGTGTACTTGGGGTCGTGCTATTGGAACAATGGACGACTTGAACCAGGAAAAGAGCAAGTCGGACGGTTAGGGAGAAGGGGAAGAGACTGAATATAAGTCCCAGTCTAGCCAGCTGGGCCAAGACTAGGACTAGGCTGGTCCATTGTCATGACCACAACACGGGGATCCATGGCTTCTCCGCATCTGCTTCCGCAACTCCCGTCTTCTGTCATGGGCAAAGGGGTTCGCGACTCCCTGGGTGACAAGGGGGAGGGTGTGAAGGGTATGTAGAGCGAATATCACCCATGCACGTTACTTTTTAGCACGCTCGTAACGCCACGAAGTCTGTGCCCCTGGAGGAGGTGCGGACCAGGTCCACCTGCCTCCCGTTGCCTCACAGCCTCTCAGCCTGGGAGTCCATAAGGAGGCCACAAATCCAGCCCGGCGGTAGCGCGAGCGGTGCCTGAGCGAGCCCTGTGACCTGGACTCCAGCCAGCGACATGGCAGGCCTCTCTCGTGTAAGCACGGGCAGAGCTGGGGCTGCTGGAGGTGCCGAACGCCGCCAGCCGAAGGAGACCTAAGGAGGAGAGACAGCCTATGGCGTAGCGCCCACCGGTCCTGGCAGCATGCAGTGGAGATTTTTGCTCTGGTGGTATTTTTGGCGCTCACGGAACAGCTTTTGGCGCTTGTGTAATTTCACGGATGCTTCCATGCAGGCTCCAATGCGACAGGCCTCGGCGCAGAGTTGCCGACTGTTGTATGCAGAGCTGAGCTGAGAAACGGCCAAAAACAAGGCCAGCCTGTATACTGACTTTTGCAGTGAGGCACATACGGCGGGTCGTAAACAGGCTGCCCGAGGTCATCTCGACACGCCCTCTGGTCGCACAAGCTGACAATGCACCATGTACCATGCATCAACCATTCGAGCCCAAAAAAAGATGATCCCAGATGCATCAACTAACCAGGTCAGCTCAATGATTGGCAGCCACAGGTCAGCCGGTTTCCAGAAACAAGTCTGGGTGCGTCAATCCTACGTCAGGCGTCTAGGCCTGGTGTTGCTTGTTGCTGGCAAGACAATCCGCCAAAAGCCACGACGGACGGCACGTTTGCCTGCCTGCCCAGGATGGACCACTCGGCAGAGGTCCCCAAATACGAGGCTCTCTCTCTGCCGTCTGTGAATCCCTATGCAGGTCGCAAAAGGGCTGGGCGGCTGCACGTCTGCTTGGTCAATTGGCAGCCCTCCCCTCAGGTTCAACGGAGCCACCTGAAAGTGAGGGCCTGCTCAGTCCTTTTGTGTCCTCCAATGTGTGGTTTTTTTTTAGATCATGACGGATTAATTACGGTCTCGGCCACTTCTGGTTGTGCTCACCGTTAAGCTAGCTCACAACCGGCTACGCGAGTTGATCCATTGGAGCTCGTCTATGAAACAGCCACCCGCTCACGCCTCTCGTGGCTGTCGTTGCAACCGCTAGCTCTGAACTAGCTCTCCTTGGTAAAGGGACGGAGTATTGATTACAAGGGCTGACCTACTGGCCGACTTCCCTCCAAGGGGACGGCGCCAGGGGCGAAAAGCCTCGTCTCGATTCTAGCCCGCCACTCCTGGCGCGTGATGCCACTCTATTGGAACTATTGATTTGCCCTTTGGTACCTGTTGAAATTACCTGACGAATCCCCTGAGATTGCATTTAACTACGGGCTCCTCGCTTGGCCGTCCTCATACGATGTGCACTTTCAGCCTGCCTGAGGGTGTCCTGCGGTGCGGTAAGCCATACATATTTCGGTCAACCACTTACAGACTCGACACGCTGCAGACACAGACGCAGGTTATGTCCATCATCTGTGGGCGTCCGCATGTGTAACGCATCCATCTCCAGCTGGCAACCTCGTGTTGGCCCAACCACACCGCCCTTGTCCCGATCAAGCATAAAGCATAAAGCATCTAAGCATAGGATGCCGATACGAGCCCTACCATCTTTGAGCTGTGATGTCTTCTTTTAGCTCAACGTTTCCGCCAACCGACGGAATTGTTGATCAGTTGGTTGGGCTCAAGATCAGTTGGTTGATCTCACCGTTAATTATGGCAACTTGGTTCAACGCCATGGCGATAGAGTGCAACTCAACAGCATTCATGAGTCATCCATATCCGGGCATCTATATTCAGAATTCCCCCCTCCTTTCCGTCGAGAATCGGATCCCCTTCGAGTCAAATGGCGTGTCGGCTGCACCGTTTACAGAGCTGACGGATGCCATATTTGGATCTCTTGCCGCAGGGCCTCAACGCCAAATATGTAATACCTAATGCGAGAGCCTACCACGTCGCAGATCTAAGACTACCACTCCATGATCTTAGTGGCCAGATCCCGATCGTGCCAAGGCTGACTGGCTTGTTTGTATGTGTGTACTCCGCATCTCGCAATCCAATATTTTAAACAAACAAGTAAAGGGAACAAAGTCAGCCTGCCACGCAGCAAACTCGCTTATGGAGGGAGGTGCCTCCTGATTTGTTCCCTCCCCGCCGATCCCCGGCCTCTTGGCTCCTCCGCGCTGACGTCCCAGCGGCACTCAATTCCCAAAAGTTATCCCCGGTCAGCTGAAACACGGCAGGGGGATCATCTGCTGATCGGCGTCCCGGTTTCCCCTTTGCGAGCGGTTCCTGCAGATCATCTTTGCGGAGCATCGCCAGCGTGGCCGGCCCAACGAGATCCACGTCTTACTCAACGAGAAACAGCATAGCCCATATGGCGGGTCAGTTTATCAGACAATTGAATTCAGGGATCGAATAAGGAATAAGGGAGTAAGTATTTGCTTGAAAAAAAATCACGCTGTGCTGTCATACCAGGCCTGCTCTGTGAAACATACCCTCCTCTACCCATGCAGGTCCCGGGTAGGTCTCAGCCGCCGTTCTTTTCCCACGACTCTCATCTCATCATGTCTCGCTCGTCATGTGTCCATCATGATAGTGTTTGTTCCAGCATCATCAAATCCCGGAAGCCTTCCTTCCACCGTTTCGTCTGCTCCGCGGTAGGTTTCGGCAGAGGGCTCCGGGCAAATCCCCCGTATCCCCTCCAGGCCTGCAGCCCAGCCTTTACACCAACCACACCGCCCTGGATGGCCGTCCAGTCGCCCTGTGAGACAACCTCCTGCAGCCTCTGTGCCTCGGGAACCTTGCCTTCCCGGTACAGTTCCATCGTTCGGATGCACGCCCTCGGGGCAATGTTGGCCAGCCCAGCCAGGATCCCGTGTCCGCCTCCGGAGAGGGATGGGATCAGAAAGTCAGCCGATCCCGCGAGGACAAGGAACTCTGGCTGCGCTGGGTTGTATGTAGTAGAGAGCTTGCGGGTTGCCGCGGCTACACGGTTCAGCTTGCCAGTGTTTCCGCACGTCAGCTTGACGCCCACAATGTTTGGGTGCGCCGCAAGAGTCACGATGATGTCCGACGAGAGATCCATGCCGCCCACGGCCCCAGGGAAGTTATAGATGATGATGGGGATGGGGGACTTGTCCGCCACGGTTGTGAAATACTCGAGGATGGTTTCCGAGGCCGGAGCAAATAACGTGGCATAGTATGACGGAGGCAGCACCAGTGCATAGTCACCGCCAGCCTCCCAAGCCTCCCGGCAATACTGGATCGTCTCCCGCGTGCTCTGGCTCCCGCAGCCCACGATCAGGGGCATATGTGAGAAGCCGCCGTCATTCAAGGCGGCTCTTGTGGTGGCGGTGACGAGCTGCCGCTCCGAGTGAGAGAGGTGGACGGCCTCACCGTTGGAGCCCTGCGTAGCGAGGCCGGTGACGCCAGCCCTGGCGAGTCGCACAGCGTGATCGGCAATGGCAGCCGTGTCAACGTCCTCTGCATCGTCAAAGAAGCACATGGTTGGGACGTAGACCCCTGGGAGCAGAGGGCGAGTAGAGTGCCGCACGTCTATCGAGTCGACGGAGCTGCCGGATGAGGTGTCTGAGAAGTTGTTGACTCTTGAGCTTGAGTGCCATTGGTTGTAAGGCCGGACCCCAAAGGACCCAACAGGTGAGGGTGCATCGCTGTGAGGGGACATGTCGATCTGAGTCAAGGAAGGCAGGTAGGCAGAGAAGGTAAATGCAAGCCAGGATACGGCAGCCAAGGCAGATTTGAGGCAAGATGAGGCAATGGATACAGTCGAGAATATATACACAATGATTTACACTGAATAACCGTCGATGGATGACCTGGACAGCGATGGACGCAACGTCCTTTATATCACAAGATCTCTCCACAGCATCTCGTCTCCGTCTCCGTCTCCGTCAACTCCGGATTCCTGATCTCGTGCCCAAGTTGCGGGGACGAGAAACTCGCAAGCCGACTAACTGATGCAATCAAAAGATGGAAAAATAAACCGGTCAGTCATTCACAGCCTCGACATTGGCAGACAGGAGAACCGCTCCGCCGGCGTGCATCTGATAGTGAGGGGGCCTCGACACACAGTGAGGGGGCCTCGACACACAGTGAGGGGGCCTCGACACACAGTGAGGGGGCCTCGACACACAGTGCAGAGCATTGGGGTTGTCGAATCTGGGGTTGGCCGGGCCTCAAGACCGAGGCTCTGCAAGTCTGCGTGGGAGCTAGCGTCGCCGGATGAATTCCGTCGTTGATAATGTTCAAGCTTGAGATGAAATAAGCTGCTTTGCATCAACAGGTGACCTTGATAGGAACCCCTCGTCTTGGATGTTGTTGCATTGAACTCGCATGTTGATGACATTCCTGAGAAGCACAGCAACTGCATACCGCAAACAAAAGGAAGGATGCGTCACGAGATCTCATAGACCTCTGTGTAACAATCTGCGTGGCATCTCTGCCGTCGAGTCTCAACCGGACAATTATGGCACGTGAATGACGCACCTCAATCACGTTCGGGTCAAGCTGCTCTCATATCTCCCAAGCAAGGGCGATATGCATGACATTAGACTGTCAGCACCTCTCGTCATCATGCAGAGCTCAGTTACCCCGCAACGACTGTATTGGGACCAAGGTGCTGATGTCTGGAAGCTGGTGTCTTTGAGCCGAGTTCAAGACGGTTGATCCTAACCCTTTTGCGTCGATATACGAGCATGAGTCAAAACGCCCAAGTCTCAACTCTTATCAAGACATCCAAGACATGAAGATACACGATCTGAGCTTCCACCTCGTGAATCAGGGCACGTTTGCCAGGTTAACTAGTGGGGTTAGCACTGACAACCGGTTAGCTCTCCCTTCACCGCATTACGGTCAAGCACAACTCCAGCACGGTTAAAACCTCAGTCTGACCCGGCCATCCCCGAACGTCTTCTGATCACTTACATACTGCACTCTTCCCCGCGGGGTCTGCACAATACCATTCCCCGACTCTCCAGTGCGGGGGCCGAATGCGTCCCGGACATCTGAACCGGTCATGTAGGGCACTCGATAGTCCAGCAACTCCATCTTTGTGCGTTCAAAGGAATGCACTGTGCCCGCGCCGCAGCCTCGCATCGCCAACTCCTCCCTCGAGTCTCCTCACAATCACTGGCGGGGGTGGCTGTGCGCTTTGGGGGCAGCCTTTGATCCGAGATATCGGTACTTGTCGGTCTCGGCTGATGAATATCTTGATTCAAGCAATATCGAATAATCTGACCAAATCGTTCACTCGTAACGTAACCCGTAGGCCCAACTCCAATCCAACCATGCCTGTAGCGCCTATTTAGATTTATACAATAACAAGTTCGTCATCATCGTCTTCGAGCCTGGCCTGCCGCTCGACGAGTTCATTGCCGAGGCTCTCTCTGCCGGCTTCGCGAATTCCCTTTTCCGTCACGAATCGAGTCTTTTTCCGCACTGGTTGATCGTTGCGTAGCTTCTCTCCCTCTTTCATCTTGGAGAGTTTGTCCTTGAGGTTGCCTCCCCAGCCGAGAGCTGATTGTCTGCTGCTAGCGAGTGAGCCAGCTTGGGAACCAGCCTGAGAGCTGTCGGGGCGTTTCCGCTTGACAGGGCTGAGATGGATGGCAGAATCTCTACCCAAGAGCCCCAGAGACTTGGCATCGGGTCTGTAGATTTCAGACTCCGAGTTCGATGCCTGACTCGATGCTTGTGATGTGCCTGTCACTGCTCGGGACCCTAACCGCATGTATTCCCTTCCCGCTGCGTTTCCAATCTGTCCGAGCTTCTTCATCATGTCTCGCTCTCTCTCCTTTGCCTCTAGATCTCTCTTGAGAAACTCAGCCCTTTCCTTGCGGTCGTTGGGAGTTCTGTCCTTTCCATCAATCAAGTCAGAAGCACTCATAGACCGTGACGCAAACCAGTGTGTCTTGGTCTCCCAGTCGTACTTCTTAGCCGACTCTTGCTTCTTTTCCTGACTCCAGCCGAATGCCTCTCTAGAGTTGTTCTTTCTTGCCCCAAAGCTGCTGCCGTTCACTTCCAACCTGGTTCCTCGTTGCTTGCGGATAGCCTCGTTTGAGTGAAATTCGCAGTGGTGGGTTCGCTTCTTGTTGATCCATGCGCCACACAGCTCGCCATTCTTCTTGACGGATTGACAGCCCCCTAGATCACGGGATGTGCCAATCTCGATGATGGAATCGTCGTCCGAGTTGATGACAAGACTGAACCGTCCAGTATCATGTCTCCCTGGTGGCGGTGGCATCAGACTGGGGTTGAGAATCGCAATGACAGTCCCTTCAGTGAGCTTCCAGTATCGTGTAAAGCCCGAGTTGAAGAGGAAAAGGTCCAGCTCCCATTCCAGATCCACCAGTGTCATGACCATGTACTTTCCTCGATCTTCTGTCTTGCCATTCTTTCCTTGAGTCGGCTTGTGCGCACGAGGTTCCGACTTTTTGGCCAATATTCCAAACACGACAATGTCCTGCTCGACATCCGGTAGAGCAAAGTCAGGTGCTTTGACAACCTTGAGGAGATCCTTGAGTGTATAGACTTTTTTTCCTGACACGTGGCGGGCGAGGACACCATGGGGGAGAATTCGCTTTGACAAATGAAAACTTGAATAAGGCTCGAATCCGGCGGCTTGCTCTTCGGGAACCTCGCCGGGTAGTGTTTTCTTCTTTCGAGTTTTGCTCTCTTGGTTCGGTCTTGTTTGCGGCTTGGTGGACAAGATCTCTTCTCTCGAGAAGGCTGGGGCCTGGAGTGGTTCATCGGGGATATCGACGGCATTCTTCTTGTATCTTTCCATCTCATCCTGACCGATACCAAAGGCATTCGATCTCAACTGTTGAATCTTTTCCTGTCGTTGGGTCCTTGCAGCCTCTTCTGTCCTCACTGAGGCGAGGCGCTCGTTGAAGCTCAAAGGACGCGATTCTGTCACATTTGTCGTGGTCCTGGATCTTCGCAAATAACCCCCCGTGTGACCGATCTCTATCGATGTTTGAGAGTCTCTGTAGCTCGACGCGCGCTTCAAGGAAATGTCTTTAGCCTTGAGACCCTTGTCGATCCCCAAAAGCACCCTGCTAGGAGAAGTCTGGGGCGGTTGGAATCGTCTGACGGGAGACGCAGGAACTTGGATAGGATTTGCCTCTGGAGTTGCTGCGCGTCTTGGGCGTGCTTGCGATATAGCCAACTCTGAGGTGGTGGTGTGGAGTTCGACTTCGGCTTTTTTCGATTTGGCACTCTGTAGCTTCTTCAACTTCAGCCGAGCCTGAATCTCCTGGAGCTTCAATTCCAACGTCTCTTCATCCTCTTCATCATTTTCGATCTCGGCCAAAAGATTCATCGAAGGTAGATTGCGACCTCTCTTTGACGGTGAAGGCGAAGGCGATGTCTCCATCATACGTCGGTATCGCTCTCGTCCGCGGGGAGTGCTCAACAAAGCTTCATGAGGAGACCTTGGAGGCCATTGAGCTTCTTTTTTCGCCGGGGAATCTATCAAGTCAGTATTTCTCAACGCATGGCCAGCTATAGACAGTCTCACCTGGAGCCATGACGAAACAAGCCTCGAGGCGGTGGGTGGCCCAGTAACGGCCCGATGGTATGCAGTCGCTTAGGGCCTATCCGTAATCCGGCGCATGTTCGTCGGGGTACGTATAGACCAGGCCATCAAACTTCAGCCATAAGCTGAGTCAGGCAGTGTTTACTTTGTGTCGGGAAGATGAAAGGAGAATGTTGATGCAGGGAGCTGGTTGCTGCGATGGGGCTGCATGTTCCTGCACTGAGCGGGGCCCAACTGCCGTTTCGGGTTCCCCTGTCACGCGCTGCGACGCGTAAAGGGCAGCGCGTTCAACTCACTTAACCGTCTCCCAGGTTGACTATCAGCCTCAGTGGTAATTTTAATTGTTGCTACATCTCAATCGACGCGAAATGGCAAGGACAAGATCAACCAAGACGGCAGACTCGCCTGCAGAGCCAACATCAACAACGACTTCCAATATTAGTCTTGCCCGCTCAGAGAATCCCTCCAAGATCTTTATCTTGCCCTCAAAAGCCACTCCCGATGCGCGAATCGTAACTCTACCCAATCCCAGACACGCGCGGCCTGCGAGATATCTAGTTTGTCCCGAGACTGGCATCTACGAGTTTACAAAGATTGCGGCGCCAAAGGCGACTCCTCGGAGCTGGCTGGTCGAAAATGGCGAGAATGCAGACATCTCAATGGGCCAGGAGCTCTACATGGCCACCTTGATCGACCCCGTGTTTCTGGTTCTTCCAGCTCTGACTGAGCAGACAAAGGGATCAGAGAAGCGGTTATTTCTGTCAAGTGATGACCACTTTGACCACCTCCCCGAAGAGTCCTCGAATCTATCCGAGATTCTACGTTGCGAAAAGACCCGAAAACTCATTGAGAGTAGGATGGGGGCTGTTTGCGACACGGTCGAGGCGGGCGACGAAACCATGTTTCGCATAAACAACGAGAAGCTTGTCAATGTCATACTGGAAAAGGCAAGGAGGATGGGTCAATTGCCGGCTAGCATGGAGGAGAAGTTTGTCAAGAAGGCCCTTGAAGCCCCTGTTCTCGCGCAGAAGCGAGAGTTGAAGACAGAAACCTCACAGCCAACCACCGAAACACCTGTCGAGACACCAGCCGATTCCACCGATTCTCAGTCCACGACAACCGATACCCAGCCCTCGACAGCCACATCTTTCACAACCATCACCGACGATGTCGTCACTGCCATTCAGGCATCTCCAGAAGTCACAGACCTGCAAAGGTTACGGGTCACATTTAACTTCATCTGCTCGAGCTACATTGCCCCATCTCTTGCTACCGAATTGCAGGCAGCACTTGAAAAGGCTGTCGACTTTTCCTCTCTCGACGACTATCTCTCCAAACTGGCCAAGATCCGCGCAGAAGCCGTGGCATCACACTCGATGGACTACTCCCGAAAACGAGACCGAGACGAGGAAGAAGACGAAGCCCGGGTCAAGAAGAGAAAGGCAGAGGAGGAAAAGAAGAAGAAATCCCTGGAAAGCAGAGGTGTCCGGGAGCTCAAAAAGGTCAACACCAGGGGCATGAAGAAGATGAGCGACTTTTTCAAGAAGAAATAGGTTGGGTATCGTGAAATAATCATTTAGTCCCTCGAGCCCGACGTGCGCTGAATCCCCTGCCGATATTGGAAGTCCCACGACCTGGGATAGAACTCCCGGAATAGCTTGAGCCCCTTGCGGCTGGCCCGCCTCGTCCTCGGCCACCCCTGGCACCCCTGGTTCCGCGTGCGGGTGCGGGTGCGGCTAGCCTTTGCCTCTCTTCTTCCTCGCGTCGCCTACGCAACTCTTCGCGTCTCTGCTCTTCTTCAGCGGCTCTTCTCTCAGCAGCCTGCTGCCTTTGGATGGCCTCTGCCTCTTGTTCGGCGAGGTCTTCAGTTGCACCCTTCCAGCTAGGGTCCAGGATCAGACGCTGATTATGCTCCGTCTGTGATAATATCCGAGTCCAGGTGTTGAGGAGGACAGATGCATTGTTTACTGTTTTAGATACGGTCTATAGAGGTCAGTAGACGTGGCAGCCAGGCACGGAGCACGAGCACGTACATCCATGTTGCCCCCGGCGCGCTCCAGGGTCGCAATAACGCCCTCGATGGATTCGTTGATGTTTCGTACACCCTCGAGCTCCTTGCGCAGCGCAGCTTCATGGTCTATAGGCTCACGTTCCTGTGTTGGGGTCTTGGGCGTCTTGGGAGTCCTGGGGGTCCTCGGACGGTCGGCTGGGGCCGGCGAGGACCAAATCTCTTCCTGTGTGTAATCGTCGGCCATGATGTCGGTTGACAGGCGGTTAGAGTCTGGTCGTTGTCATGCACGTGTCGGCGCTTGTTGACTTGCACACGGAACTTAATTGATGAGGGGCATTGTCCCACCCTTGTTTGACGCCTGCCTGCCATCTGCACCGTGATTGGGCATCCATGTCGCGTAACGACGCGCCCACCGACGCGTGCGGCTTGTAGGGGCACGGCCCAATTTCAGCCCCAACAACAGAAACGAGGAGGCTGGGCCACACTCCAGGGTAATCGCCCAGCCACTTTTCTCCTCCTTCATCGAGTGTTGTCATCCAAGCCTACAAACCAAACTACCATCACCGACTCTCCCATCATCAAATATATCAAAGCCGAATCCATCATCGCCCTACCCTATCGTCATCCACCGTATCTTTCCCGCTCGTTCCGTCTGCCGCCACGATTGTTGTGCCGGCTGTGTGGGATATTCCCTCAATAAACAAAGCCAATTCGACGCACCACTCCCGGGTAGACCTGGCAACAAAGGAGCACCCATTTTCGAGGAGCATCACGACGACATAATTACCAGATAGGGACGAGGCACGCACAAGCAGTTGATTGTCAGCCGCTACCAAAATGGCTGCCGCACACGGGTCATCGACTCCCCCTCCGCCCTCCCGCATCCACAGCCCTCCAACTCCACGCCTCGGATACCAAGACAACTGGGAGCCATTCACTCCTCGCAAATCCGCACGAATTTCTGAACAGCGCGCAAACCGAACTCCTTCACCCGGCGCATCTCGCCAACCACGATCACCACGCATAGTCAAGAAGACCAAGTCTACCGTCGCTACTCCGATGCCTTCGCCGCAAAAGAAGCGCCAGCCTGCTCTTGACGCCGTGCGCCGTGCTCCCGTCAACATGGGCGAAAGTTCTCAAGCTGCTCTCGGTAGACCTACCTCTTCGGCCACTCGATCAGCTGGCATGCTTCCCACGCCTTCAAAGACTCCCCAGAAGCCCCCCAATGAGAAAACGACCGCCAACATCAAGTCCATCGCCCGCAATCTCTTTGCCGAGTCTGAAGTGATCGCCAGCCCTAAGAAGCGACGCACCAAGAAGTACTCCGGCATTTCCATGGAGAGCTTCACTGCGGAGGAGATTGAAGACCCTATCGAAATTTTCACCGACACTCGGGATCGCATCCCTACCCGAGATGAGAGCAACAGCAACCCTTTCTTCGGTGACGCCCCAGAGCCCGAGCCCAGCAAGCGAGGCAAGCGCAAGGTCAAGGTTCCCGGAGAGGGTATCAAGACTATTGATGAGGCATCTCGCCGCGAAGACGGAATGGTTTACGTATTGTAAGTTCGCATCACCCGCAATGACTCACTCAATACTAACTATCATAGCCGTGGAAAGAAGTTCTTTCGCAAGTTTTCTGAATACGAGGCAGAGGATTTGGATGAACTCCAAGCCGATGAGGAAGATGTCGAGGCTTACCTCAACCGACCTCTTACTCGTTCTTCCATCAAGCCTCGCCTCCTTTTCCAAAAGACAAAGACAATGGAAGAGATTGAAGAGGAAGAGGCTGTGACTGACGTCGAGGATGAGCTGGAACAAGAGCAAGCCCCTGAGATTGTTCCCCAGACACCACAAAAGTCCCGATCCAAGGAGCGTGCCAGCACTCCCGAAGCACCCAAGCTTCCCGTGTCACCACCAGACACTCGAAGAATTACGCGATCCATCAACAAGCTTTTGGACGAGGGAACACCTATCAAGAACCCCGGGCAACGAAGCCCATTTGACTCCTGGCGACGAACCAAGGAGCCCAACAAAGAGTCACGCAAGCGAGCGGGCGAATCGCTGAGCCCAACGGAAGCCAAACGCACCCGGACTTGATGAGGCACTGTTTACTATTGATATCGTTTACTTACTTGCTTAATGGATGGTTTGGCGTTGGATGGACAATGGAACTCATGTATGCACGCGGAGAGGACTAAGAACAAGGACAAGGACAAGGACGTATGAGAATAGGCGAGACCTATGACCTCTGGGAGAAAATGCTAGCTCCTTGGAACGTATTCAATTCACTCATCACATTTAGGTAGAACTCGTGAATTAGTCGAATAATCAAACAGACAAGTTCATGATAATTACATGAGGCGCTGACGTGCTAGCTGTTTACTGGAGCCCCACTGCCACTCGTGCCCCTCACCACTTCTCTCGACTTTGTACTTTCCATCCATAATTGCACTTCTACACACCATCCCACCAGCCAAGATGCACATTCTAGTCACCAACGACGATGGTCCTCCCTCGTCTCACGCCTCTCCTTACGTGAGCTGCCTCATCCAGCAGCTCAAGGGAGCCGGCCACACTGTCTCGGTCTGTCTGCCTCATACTCAACGGTCATGGATTGGCAAGGCCCACATGATCGGCCAGACCCTCAAGCCTCTGTACTACCGTCCTTCGTCTGTCATCCACGGTGAAGATTCCGAGGGTACTACTCATCATCGTCCTTCGCCTTCGGGAGATGTCGAGGAGTGGGTTCTGATTGACGGGACGCCTGCTTCGTGCGTCCAGATTGGCCTTCACCACTTCTTCCAGGACCGAGGACCGATCGACCTTGTTGTCAGCGGACCCAACTATGGCAGAAACACCACAGCCGTCTTTGCCTTGAGCTCAGGAACACTTGGAGCTGCACTTGAGGCTGCCGTGTGCCAGAAAAAGGCCATTGCACTGAGCTTTGCCTTTTTCTCCCGAAACCACGACCCCGTCATTATTGAGGCAGCTTGCCGACGTAGTGTCAAGGTTATCGAGGCTCTGTACAAGCAGTGGCCTACGGACGGCAGTGCGGATCTCTACAGCGTCAACGTGCCCCTCGTCGAAGGTCTCGAAAACAACAAGACCATCTGGACAAACATGCTGCAGAACTACTGGAGAGAAGGTGGCTGCTTCCAGGAGATTGAGGGTGAAGCTGGAGACGAAAATGAGGAGGAGGAGAGAATACGAGAGGGTCTTGAGGGAGAAGTGGACGATGCCGGGTCGTCTACACGCAAAGGACATGTCCACAAGCACTTTAAATGGGCACCCAAGTTTACAGATGTCTACAAGAGTGTGGAAGAGTCCAAGCCAGGCAACGACGGATGGACTGTCAAAGAGGGACTGACAAGGTATGTTGCTAACCCCGAGTCCATCACAAGCTAACAATGTCAGTGTCACTGCCCTCAAGGCCAACTTTATGCATGATTCTGGAGAGTCCAACCAGAGAGAGCTAGAACTGTAAGTTGGAAGGAAATGTATCTAGACAATAGTCCTTACCGTGGGCAGTTCAGGTTCAGAGGTGGCCATTCGGCCAAAGAGTGCTGTTCAAGCCATCGTTTCTTACGAGGATTCTTATGTGCAGCCTCTCATTCTGTCCGCCATCGAATCTCTGTTCCCTGGCGTCCTGGACGTGACCACTAAAGAGCAGTCGTCCCTTGCAGAGTTTGGCGATAAAAAGGTGCTCCAGATTACTGCCTACGAGTCTATTGACTTTGAGTACGCTGTCAGCCACGAAAAGACGTCTCTCATCAACAGCTACATGATTCGAAAGGCTCTTATCCGGAAGCACTATTTGTCGACAACCGTTGATCACTGGATTGCCAAGAACCCATCGTCCATCCTCAAGCAGCACGTCAAGCGAAGTGAGGCGTTTGAGGTTGACTTTGCCGAGTTTCTAGACGACGCTCTGGTGGAGGCGTTTGACCTCCGAGAGAGCATGGAACGGAACGAGGAGAAGCCTGACGACAAGGAATGGTGGATCCTGAAGCCAGGAATGAGTGACCGAGGCCAGGGCATTCGACTCTTTAGCTCTATGGATGAGCTCCAAGCCATCTTTGATGCCTGGGAAGAAGATCAGCCTGATACTGACGACGAGCCCGAGGCAGATGATGACGACGACGGCGACGGTATCATGACCTCTCATTTACGCCACTTTGTTGCACAGCCCTACATTCACCCGCCCCTTCTGGTCGAAGGCGAGAGCCGCAAGTTTCACATTCGCACCTACGTCCTGTGCACTGGAAGCCTCAACGTCTGGGTGTACAAGCACATGCTGGCCCTCTTTGCTGGCAAGCCGTACACTGCGCCGGCAGATGCCCCAGAAGATATTGAGTCGTTCCTCACAAACACATGTCTCCAGGACTCGCCCAACGAAAATACCGTCCGTCGTTTCTGGGATCTGCCCCTGTCGAAGGAGACACGGGATGACATCTTTACCCAGATCTGCGATGTGACTGGCGAGGTCTTTGAAGCGGCAGCCAAGGCCATGCCCATCCACTTTCAGACACTGCCGAATGCTTTTGAAGTATTTGGTCTCGACTTTCTTGTGGATGCCAAGGGAACCGCTTGGTTGCTCGAGGTGAATGCGTTCCCCGACTTTAAGCAGACTGGGGGTGACCTCAAGGATATCGTCTCTGGGTTCTGGAAGGGGGTATTGAGACATGGGGTTGCACCATTCTTTAACATCTCGCCAAAGGACCAGGAGGGTGCCAAGGACATGGTTCCCGTACGGAAGCTTGATCTTGGTAGAGGATGAGTAGAAGAGTCTAAAAGTTACTGTTTTTCATGTCTCGGCGTGTCTCGGTCTGTTGCTTCATGTTGCCTTGTGCGTTGCCTGGCACCTTATCGGTCCTGTCTGAGTGCCTTCTGAGTTTGTCCTGTCCGTGCCTCTGAGCTGGTATCCCAGTTACCGTCGTATGATTCGGAATGTGGACGATCACGGCATGTCAACCCCACGAGCATAGCCTCAACTTTACCGGGTCTCACCCAATTTCCTGAAGCAGGGGATTGTATTTGTCACAACCGTCGGACTAGGTCGGGCACAAATGTTAATATTTCACAGTCGCAATATCATAATAAGGATTGATGCCGATTGGATAGATGATACACAGCCACAGTGGTGGAGTTGGGGGTCAATAACCCGTCGGACGTATTTGACGGTGAGGGATGGATGCCATGACCTTTTGTCGCGTGGAGGGCGATGCGTTGGTTTGAGGTTGTGTTATTTGGAATCGTGATGCTGTGATGCTCAACACACGTAATATTATTGGTGTTGGACTGCTGAGCTGTGCCGTAGGTCAACAGCATCGCGTATGCGTATCCTGAGAACTAGTAGATTATCCGGACTAGTCTGACAATGCCTCAGACTGACTCGTCCACGCATTACCTGACTCACTACAACTTGAGCATCGCGAGACCGGAAGAGGTAACCTCCGTGTCGAGGCTCAGATGGCCAGCAGTTGCAGCAGTCTTGATCATCTGGGGTCAATATCCGTGATCGCCACTGAGTGCTGGTGTACGTTTGTGGCTTGGAGCTCTACCTGTCAAGCTGAGTTCCCATCGTGATGAGCTCGATGTTGGAGGTGGCTTAGACGTAGCTTCACCTCGGCTCCTCACTTGTTGGGCACATGTTAACTAGGAGCAGCGGTGACAACTCAGCGCGGGTAGTCGTCACGCGGGGACGAGGCAGATCTCACGGGATGTAGCCGAGAGACTCCATCGAGTGGCCTCTTGATAGTCAGCTCGTCATATCGAAAACCTTTACAGCTGAGCCACCACTTGCTCTGGCACACCGTTCGGGCTAGCGGTGAATAACTTGAATGCAGTTGACCATGATACCGCTAGTGAGACCCTTGCTGCAGAGAGGACTCCTGGTCATAAAGGGCCAACGTTGATTGGCCAGTTGGCTGAGTGGTCGCGTTGCCCAGAACTGCGACAACTCTTTTTCGACGACACGTGAAGAATTATGACGATTGCCTCTTGCTTGGTTGAGTAAATGCTCCGGAGCAACGTGTAAAGCATCCTCTGGCTGCCTCTTGATACGTTCCTGAGGCTGTGCACCGCCACAGATTCTGTTGAGATCCAGGCCTCCAGCCTCAGCTCGCTGGCCACGGAAAACAGTTGAGCCGCTGCCGCGGTGGAGCGGTCTCGGCCTGCCAAGTCACGTCCAAGGGGCAATGTCTCAGTTTGTCCATGATCGACGCTGGGCATCTCCGGCAATTTGGTTCAATGCCAGCAGAGGGAGGGAGGAACTCTGGAAGCTCTGCTCCTGCTGTGGCAAGTGTGCGCGACTCAGCCTCGAGTGCATTTGTCACCCCTCGCACCAGGTTGGCTCTGGTGAAACTGACTTTGTGTCGCCCGAGTCGGCTGCAACAGGGGCAGACAAGATAGAGTGTGCATCATCCCGTGAAAGCTTGGCCTTGGCCCTGGCTGGTGGGGTACTAATATCGCAATAGGATAGCGCGGTGGATTTGCGAATGGATCGTCCAGGGTGAATCCTTGCCTGACTCCTGACGGAGCTCGCATTACCAGTATCCTCGTATCGTCAAAGCCTGGCATCCCCGACGATATGTGCAGAGAGATGCCATTGCGAGCAAACGCGTCCCCGGATACAGTGACAAATAAGCTCATCAACCGGCGAGTACGCAAGCCGCGGCTAGACCGGGGTGAGGGCTAGTTTGATGAGTTTGTCGAGTTCCCTGGCAGTAGAAGCCGGGATTGAGATTAGCTATAGAATACTCCGTTCTCAAAAGGGGTGAGCGCAAACTGCCAGACGTCAGCTTGTCTGGAGTGCGTGTTCGCGTGTACGCAGAAAGAATACATACGAATAATCCATCATTGACGCCATCTCCGATGTTCCACGACGTTGACCGGCCTCGGCGCCAAGTCATGCCACTAACGACCAGTAAGGGGCCGCGCTTAGTGCCTTGGCTTTGCATCCAGATCTCCTGAATTGACACAGAGCTTGTGCTCACCTGCTGAATGCACTCAGCCTCTGCCTTCAAATCAAGAGGCCGCCATATATCCGGACGGAGGCACCGGTGTTTCTGCTCCAGAGTTTATGCACAACTTGAGCATCTCCAGCGCTTATGGTCCGTAGGAACTCGCTGCATCACCAATCAGCCCCGGTAAGGACTTCGGTAGCGCCTGGTCCCTGCTAAAGTAGCACTTGCCCTCTCCACCAACCAATCAGTGGCGGAACCATTTGCACTGCCTCACTGACCTCAACCAAAACAACTTCGCATCTCCTTCTTCTCGTCTCTCCTTCATCGGCCATGCACTCAAGGCCTTGATCATCAATCAACTTGAGCCGCTCCCGGCGACTTCTTTCCTTGGCTTACATCGCTTTGGCCCTACGCCTTTTCTTCATCTATACGGAATCTGCATAGTCCCGTCGCCATGGCAGATGAGTCGAATCCGCCCATGAGGCGTCGCGCGTACGTCAACAGGCCTCCAGTCGAGCCTTCACTGACCTTTAATAGCCCTACAATCACCATCGACACTACAGCTGTCAACCCTAATAACCAGGAGCGCCCCAACTCGCCCATCTCCCCAGATGACGCTGTTAGTCCCACGACGACTGATACTCGACCACTCGAATTGAATACTTCAATGTCTTTCGACAAGGATAGCCGACCAACAAGCCCTCACAATGTCTCGAGTCCCGTCACATCAAAGTCTGGCGATGGCGCCGGCTTCTTGGCTGTGCCGCTGAACCATCGATCGCGACAGAATTCGGTCGACTCAGAGGACATGTCCAGATCTGTCTCATCGCAAGGAGACACCACCGTTGTGGCGTCCAACTCGACACAGGTGGATACGCTCAAGGGATCAGAATATGATCATAAGAAGATTATTAACGACGAGACGGCCTTGAGGCCTGACGTCGGTACAGAGGCCGATTTCGAGGTGGAAAACAACCCCTTTGCCTTTACGCCTGGCCAGCTTAACAAAATGTTTAACCCCAAAAGTCTATCGGCCTTTTATAAGTTGGGTGGTATGGATGGCCTGGAAAAGGGTTTACGGACTGACCGCAAGGCTGGATTGAGCGTGGACGAAAAGGGTCTTGAAGGCCAAGTATCGTTTGAGGACGCGACATCAAAAAAGCACATTACACACCACGCCTCTTCATCAGGAGATGGCTTTTCAGACCGGTTACGCGTCTTCAAGGATAACCGACTACCCGAGAAGAAGGGGAAGAGCCTGTTGCAGCTCATGTGGATCACCTATAACGACAAGGTCCTGATCCTGCTTTCCATCGCCGCGGTTATCAGTCTGGCAGTTGGCCTGTATCAGACTTTTGGTGGTGCTCATAAGCCGGGTGAGCCCAAGGTCGAATGGATCGAAGGTGTTGCGATTATTGTCGCCATCGCCATCGTTGTCATTGTCGGCTCTCTCAACGACTACCAAAAGGAGCGACAGTTTACAAAGTTGAACAAGAAGAAGCAGGACCGTGTCGTCAAGGTTGTTCGCTCAGGAAAGACGATTGAGCTATCGGTTTTTGATTTGTTGGTCGGTGACGTTGTTCACCTCGAGCCCGGCGACCTGGTACCGGTTGACGGGATTCTCATTGAAGGTTTCAATGTCAAGTGCGACGAGTCTCAGACCACCGGCGAGTCTGACGTTATCCGAAAGCGAGGTGCCGACGAAGTGTTTGCCGCCATCGAGAACCACGAAGACCTCAAGAAGATGGACCCCTTTATCCAGTCTGGAGCTCGCATCATGGAGGGTGTTGGTACCTTTATGACCACCTCTGTCGGTGTTTACTCATCCTACGGCAAGACGCTTATGGCCCTTAACGAGGATCCTGAGATGACCCCTCTTCAGGCGAAGCTGAATGTTATCGCCACCTACATCGCCAAGCTCGGTGGTGCTGCCGGTCTGCTCCTGTTCATCGTCCTGTTCATCCAATTCCTGGTCCGCCTGCCTAAGCAGCCTCCTTCGGTCACACCAGCTGAAAAGGGACAACAATTCCTTAACATTTTTATTGTTGTCGTCACCATTATTGTGGTCGCTGTTCCCGAAGGTTTGCCTTTAGCTGTCACTCTGGCTCTGGCGTTTGCGACAACTCGAATGCTGCGAGATGCCAACTTGGTGCGACACTTGAAGGCTTGTGAAGTCATGGGCAATGCCACAACCATCTGCTCCGACAAGACGGGAACCCTCACCCAGAATAAGATGCAGGTTGTTTCTGGAACGATCGGAACCAGCCATCGGTTTGGAGGATCTCGCCAAGGAGATTCAAGCGGTGCCTCTACTCCAGTCGACCTCAGTGGCGATATTTCCGCCTCCGAGTTTGCCTCTATGCTCAGCGCTCCTGTCCGGGAAATTCTCCTCAAGTCCATCTCTCTCAACTCGACAGCCTTTGAGGGCGATGTTGATGGCGAACAGACCTTTATCGGTTCCAAGACTGAAACTGCCCTGCTCATCTTTGCCAGGGCTCACCTCGGCATGGGCCCCGTCAGCGAAGAGCGAGAGAATGCCAAGGTCCTTCAGCTGATTCCTTTCGACTCTGGCCGCAAGTGCATGGGTATTGTCGTTCAACTGCCCAACGGTAGCGCCCGTCTCTACATCAAGGGTGCCTCCGAAATCATCCTGGCGAAGTGTAGCCAGGTGCTCCGCGACCCTGCCGCCGATGACTCCCTCGCTCCTATGTCTCAAGATAACATCGACACCATCAACCACCTCATCGAGAGCTACGCCAAGAGGTCACTCCGAACGATTGGAATCTGCTACAAGGACTTCCCTGCATGGCCCCCTAAGAATGCTGGCCAGGTTGAAGGTAGCACCGAGGTTCCTTTCGAGAACCTCTTTTACAACATGGCCTTTATCAGTGTCGTCGGTATCCAGGATCCTCTCCGTGAAGGCGTTCCCGAAGCCGTCAAGCTTTGCCAGAAGGCTGGAGTCGTCGTCCGCATGGTTACCGGAGACAACAAGATCACTGCCGAGTCGATTGCTCGAGAGTGTGGTATCCTCCAGCCCAACAGTCTCGTCATGGAGGGCCCTGAGTTCCGAAACCTTTCCAAGTTTGAGCAGGAGCAAATCATTCCCCGACTTCACGTACTGGCTCGATCTTCCCCGGAGGACAAGCGAATCCTAGTCAAGAGACTCAAGGACAAGAACGAAACTGTTGCTGTGACAGGTGACGGCACCAACGACGCTCCCGCTCTCAAGATGGCCGATGTAGGCTTCTCCATGGGTATCGCCGGTACCGAGGTTGCCAAGGAGGCGTCGGCCATTATTCTGATGGACGACAACTTCAACAGCATCGTCAAGGCCTTGAAGTGGGGTCGTGCGGTCAACGACGCCGTCAAGAAATTCCTCCAGTTCCAGCTGACTGTCAACGTGACGGCCGTCATCTTGACATTTGTCACTGCCGTCTCTAGCGAGGAGGAGTCTTCTGTCCTGACTGCCGTGCAGCTGCTCTGGGTCAACCTGATCATGGATACTCTTGCCGCCCTCGCCCTCGCCACCGATCCTCCTCATGACAGCGTTCTAGACCGAAAGCCAGAGCCAAAGGGATCGGGCATCATCTCGGTCACCATGTGGAAGATGATTCTCGGACAATCCATCTACCAGCTTGCCATCACGTTCCTCCTCTACTACGGAAGCCCCAAGGGTATCTTGCCAACAAAGAACATTCCCAGCAAAGATGAAATCGCGACGCTTGTGTTCAACACGTTTGTGTGGATGCAAATCTTTAACCAGTGGAAGTAAGTACTGCCTTGTCCTTGTACAGTGACCCATCTAACGTCTATAGCAACCGTCGCCTGGACAACAAGTTCAACATCTTTGAGGGACTCACTAAGAATTGGTTCTTTATCGGCATCAGTGCCATTATGTGTGGTGGTCAAGTTCTCATCATCTTTGTCGGCAGCGACGCATTCCAGATTGCAGAGGAGGGCCAGTCCAGCACCCTTTGGGCTATTGCTATTGTCCTTGGCTTCATCTCGATTCCTTTCGGTATCGTGATCCGCCTGGTTCCCGACAGCTTCCTGCTCGCTCTGATTCCTGAGTTTCTTAAGAAGCGGGCCAACAAGGCGCCTGGTCTGACCATCTCGGACGAGGAGATGAACATGTATCCCGAGCCGCTGGCGGATGTTCGAGATGAGCTCAACTTTCTCCGAAGGATGAAAGGAGGACGTCTCAACAACCTCAAGTTTGCGATCCAGCATCCCAAGGAGGCGGTCGAGATGGTTCGGTCCAGAAGCCCATCTCATTCGCGATCCAACTCTCTCAACGCGCCGCAGACACCAATTCAAGACAACCCATTTGAGGGATCGCCGATCGCGACGCCTAGCTCTGGCAAGAGGCCACGATCTACGCGATCACGATCCAACTCTGCGCTGGGAGCGCCTACAGTGATGGCAGGTATTGTTGCAGCGGGAGTAGCAGCGGGCTGGCAGCCAATGACTCGATCAGATGAGGAGGAGAGCGAGCAAAAGTAGTGTAATAGACGGGTATCGTTATAGTATTGTTTAGGATAGATAATAATGTGAGCAATCGGACAGGACAGGACAGGACAAGACTTGATGTGGTGTGAGTTGACTAGGTTGCTACTAGACCGCGTTGAGCGAATGTGTGCATCTGGTGTTTTTGCCGTGGGGCAGTGTAGCCAGCCAATCAGCCAACTGATGACAGCCATGTTGACAGAGGTGATGAATCAATGTGACTGTGATGAATGGGCAACATGAAGGTCAGGTTGAGTAACAATGCAAACAGACGGCGGAGCAAACAACGTTTAAGCAAGGTATGCAGGCCTGACGCAATTGCGATCAGTGGCAGCCAGGTGCAAGCAGAGCAGAGGAGTACAGTAGCCGGGGGTATATGAAATGAATTTGGGTTGAGTTCCAGTGCTCGCTGCCAGTGCTAGGCAGAGGCTTACTTTGCCCTTGGCTAGGTCCCCTTGGTTTTCCTCCCCTTGCTCTCTTCTTGACTTCTCTCTCCCTCTCTCTTCTTCTACCATCCACGCCGTCACGAGATCCACGGCGACTGATAGAAGCGCTTCGCTCGACTGCGTGACCTGACGGTATTTCCGACTTCCGGTCCGCATTTTACCTGTATCCTCTCAACCTTACATAACACTCGCACAAGCATCGGCAGATAACACTTTGCTGAACCCTGTTTCTGTTCTGTTTCTTCTTGCACGGACCGGACAGTTTCGCTTCAACGCATTGCATTCCCTTTCTCTCATTCCTCCATCCATCGCTTTCTATTCCACACACCATGAACACCAAACGAGGCTCCGCTAAAGGCGTCTCGCTTTCAAAGCGAAAGGCTCAACCCAACGCTTTTGACAAGCTCGGCGACAACCCGACCGAGGATGAGATCAAGAACGCCGCCGCCAACGTCGCCCTCGCTGAGCTGGAGGAACGTGTCGCTGACGTGCGAGACTCTTGGGAGACTGATTCCCTGTTTGAGGATGTCTTTGAAGAGTTGACTACCGATTCCCCTTCAACTGACGGTAAGATAGATTCTATCTTGTCAACAACCTCGCTGACCATCAGACCCTCAAGTGTGCACACCCGAGGAGGCTAGCAGACTTCGTCGGGAGCTCCGAGAGTATGGCCCCGCCGTCTTCTGCCAGCGCACCGTCGATGCTGGTCGCTACACGGCCAGGAAGCTCCTCAGCGCCTTTGGCATCCGCGCTCCTGCTTTCCTCGAAGGCGAGCCTGACGATGCCTACTTTAGCCTGCTGTCGCTCGCCATCACACGCGAGCTGTCCAAGCGCGCCAAGCTCTCCCGCTACAACACGGTCGAGGACGCCGTCGAGCTCATCAACAAGAGCTCCAACATTGTCCTCATCACCGGCGCTGGCATCTCCACCTCGCTGGGCATCCCCGACTTTCGTTCCAAGGGAACCGGTCTCTACTCCAAGCTGGAGCATCTCGGCCTCAACGACCCCCAGGAGGTCTTTGACATTTCCGTCTTTCGCCAAGACCCCACCATCTTCTACTCGGTCGCCAAGGACATTCTCCCCAGCACTGACCGATACACCCCGACACACAAGTTCATCGCCATGCTCAACGAGTGTGGCAAGCTTCTGACAAACTACTCTCAAAACATTGACAACCTCGAGGTCAAGGCCGGCGTCCCCAAGGACAAGCTCATCCAGTGCCACGGCTCGTTCGGAACCGCCAGCTGCGTCCAGTGCGGCTACCAGTGCCAGGGCGAGACCATCTTCCCCGACATCAAGGCCGACAAGATTCCCCGGTGCCCACGCTGTATTCAGACCCTGCGCGCTACTGGCGGCGCTCCGAAGCGCAAGCGTTCTGCAGGCGCCGACAAGAAGCGTCGCCGATGGAGCGCAGACGAGAGCTCAGACGAGTCCGAGTACGACGTGCCCTCAGCCGGTGTCATGAAGCCAGACATTACCTTTTTTGGTGAAGCCCTCCCTGACGAATTTTCCCGACGGCTCACCGAAAACGACCGCGACAAGGTCGACCTCGTCATCGTCATCGGCACCTCTCTCAAGGTGACGCCCGTGTCTGAGATTGTGAGCTGGCTCCCCGCCCACATTCCCCAGATCTACGTCTCGCGCCAGGCCGTCTCGCACATCAACTTTGACATTGACCTCCTCGGCGACTGCGACGTTGTCGTCGCCGAGCTGTGCCGCCGCCTCGGTTGGCCCATGAAGCACGAGATGATTCCCAAGGGGCAAAAGGTCGACATCCGCACCGAGCCGGGCTTCAAGAGCCGCCACTTCTTTGAAGAGCGAAAGTAATGATGTATGAAGGCGCGGAGGCGTTGTGATTTACTGCTTAATGGAAAGGGTATGGAATGGAATGGAATGGATCCATGTAGAGGCTGCTAATAATGTCGGCATCATTCACATTACCGTATAGGTTGTTTATTAAAAAATTGCGTCCTTAATCTCTTCATCTCAATGCTCTATTGCATCGCATCGGCTTGTCCTTTTGGCACCAGCCCATCTGAAATGACTCTCCTCGGTCCGGTGGCGATAACAACCCGCTTGCCCCCGCCATTGTATCACATAGTCTACGATCATGCCATTTGTTCAGACCCCGCCACGTTATCAAAAGCAATACCCAACAAAACAGAGATGGATGGCCCTGTACTGGCGACAGTTGCTGAGATGGTTCCCTTCGCACCTACGTGTCCAGATATGTACTTTACATTCCTCTTCCTTCCTAATTTAAGGCTTACACGAGACTTGTGAATAGAAACTTGGTCAGCAGTGCAATTGTGATTGTCAGAGTCTTGATTGAGTTGACCGAGAGTTCCTGCCTCAGACCTAGAAATTATCACATGCTCAACTCCTGCTTCAAACGCTTCTCGTCCTTCAACCAGCTTTTCCCTTCTCCATATCAACAGCCGTCCAAACTCACCTTTGACCACATCCGCATTCAAGTCATTTATAATGGAGGCTTTTAATCAGATTGTGCAGAGGTACCTTGCTCTTCAATGGCCACTGCTGAAGGCCGTCAAGGAAAACAACAAACCCGAGATCGTGGCTACAGTTCGGCGAATCTAGAATATCTGCAACGATGCTACCACCCTCCTTTCGGAAAACAACGAAGAACTTGTACAAGAAGAAGCTTCATTTCCCGCAGCTCCGTTAATCGCATCCGACACTGAAACTAAGCAGGCGAAGGCCTTACCACAGAAGCTCAACAAAGACCAAACGGACTTCAACAAGCGTGAGGAGCGCCTCAAGCAGGCTTTAGAAAAGCTCAGCAAAGGCCAACAGAACCTCGATGAACGCGAGAAAGCTCCCCACCAGGGCCGTAAGCAGCTCAATAAAAGCAAGGACCAGATCTTGGCTGATCACAAGGACTGGGCGAGAGAGAAGACAGATTTCGAGAAGAACCGGGCTCTCCTCGTGCAAGATTTGAACAAGATCAAGGAAGAACAGGCGAAAATAAATCACCCAAGACCAGGCGAAACTGATCCAGGACCAAGCAAAACTGAAAGAGGATGAGCAGCGTTTTCTCGAGGTTCAGAAGAACGTACAGCTTAATCACGCCAACAACCTATGTGAGCTTGAGCGGCGGGTCGACGACAAGTGCGAAAGACTTCGCGATGAGCTTTCGCAAAAAGAAGAGCGCCTGAAAGAGGAGCAACTGCAAGCAATCAAGGATAAAAGTGAGCAACTCGAGGCGCAGTACGAGAGGCATTTCGCCAATCGAATCACTGAAGAGAAGAGGGGACTGGAGTTGAAATACAACAAGCGCAAAGAAGGGCTTGAGCGACAGCTCCAACTCGAGTACGCTCTACGTATCGAAGAGCTGAACGAAGAGAAAGAAGAGACGGTGGCCATGCGACAGACCTTGACTGATTCGATTGCAGCGATGAAGTTGATCAAGGGCTCCCTCGACACTCTCACCGCGCAACAGCTGGGGCGGTCTGAGGTCATTGAGACCCTACTCTGTCGACAGAGCCAGGAGGGCGTGTTGATCAGCGCACTGCACCATGCTCATGAAACCGCAGCAGACTACTTTTCTCAGCTCGACTCTGTCACACAGGCTCTCGAGGAAGAGCGGAGACTACGCAAAAAGACCTATACAACTTTGGCATCAGCAAGTGCCGCTGTCATGCAAGAGCAACAGGGAAAGGGAGCAAGTGAGCCTCAACTCGGGGAGCTAATCACTAGCCTAGAGTGCGAGAAGGCTACTTTTGAGGGTCGACTGAAAATGGAGGAGTAGCTCTAGCAGGAGTCTGCGGCCCATGAAGAGGAGAAGAAGCAGGACGGAAGCAACAAGAACTGCTTGGAAGCCCCACGAACCGCTCAGCGTGGAGAGACCCCGCGGAAGAACAGAAAAAAGCGAGGCCCTGTTCAATGAAGGTGGACACGTTGGCTCGGCTTTAGGACGCCCTAGAGGATGGCCAGGCATACAAGAGGCTTCCCGACTTCCACAACAACGCTCATCAGTCCAACTGGAGATGCGTCAAAACGTTCGGCACCTAGAGGTCCTTTGTGGTCGACCCCCTGCCCGAACCGGATTGTCCCTACATCCCTTCTCGCGATAAGTCTTTGTAAGCCCGCATCGTGGTGGAGGAGGGTGAGAACAAAGCCATGAACTTCTGAATGGCTTGAATGAGGGCTGAGTAGCATGTTGGCAAAGACTCGATGGCTGTGAGTATAACCTTGGCAATAGGTACCTAGGTAGGCAATGTCTTAGTTCCGTCCGTACTAACCGGCGTATGAACGGTTGGGATGTTGGCAAAACTTGATCTTACATCAACCCCCCGAAACATAGATGAACTATCTACCTAGACTCGCCAAAATTACAAGTGTACCACCTATAGCCCAGCAGATGCCAATTCTCTTCCTGCAGGCCAACCACCGATCATGTTCATTCAAATCGAGAACAACAAAGTGGAAAAAAGAGATGCTGGTATCCATGCCAATCAAACGCTGACCCCAAGTCTATTCAAATCTATCGACTACGCTAAATCAAACTCTCATACTTGTCCAATCCCGACTTTTGCCCTGTCTGGCCTGACCCCATGCTTTGACTCGAAGGGGCGCTCCAGGTCTGTGGAGAGAGCGCAGGCGCAGCATTCCCAGGAGGTGGAGGAAGAGTGAATGATGGACTGCGGGAGGGCTGCATGGGCTTCATCGAGTTTAGGGACATTGAGTTCATGGGTGCCGACAGGGTGTTTTTGGCAGCAGACCAGTTGACAGCTCCAGTAGTGGGCTGTGTTGGCTGTGCTGGCTGCGTAAAGGTTGACGGTGGCGGAGTAAACGTCGATTGCGGAGGCGCCGAGAATGTTGACTGTGGAGGAGGAGAAAAGGTCAAAGGCTGAGGCTGCAGAGGCTGGCTATACTGCGTCGACGACGGTGTCATCGCCTCGAAGCGACCGAGGTCTGGGGTCACTGTCCGGAAAGACTTTTGCGGAGGTTTTGTCGGGTTGTTTGTTGGCGGAGGCGTCGACCAAGCAAATGTTGGTGGTTGAGGGGTGCTAGGCTTCTCTTCAGGGGCACTGGTGGTGGATGGACGTCCTTTGACGAGAGCTTCAAAGTCGTTTTCAGATGTGGGCTCAAAGGTTGTGCCAGTGACACCACCAAAGGCCATGAAATCCTCGCTGGGCGTTGTGGTTGTTCCGCCCAGTTCTTGCAGCTTGCGTGTCTGCTCATCCTCGACTCGCCGCGAGAGACTCTTGATTAGCTCCATGAAAGACTGGAATTGCTTCAGGTTCAGAAGAGGTCCGAGACTCATGCTCCAGAGGATCGGCAAAAGGTCCATGGCGACAAAGTCGGCGTCAGCAACGCCTCCTACAATCCGGAGCACGTCCAAGGCTGCCACCATGACTGCCGGCTCCTTTGTCTTGATAGCTTTGATCAGGGGCACAATCTTTTCCTGCATTGTGTACTTGTCGAGGGCGCTAGACGATGAAGTCTTGCTCACCCCATTGAGACCGTCATCTTCGCCGTTTGCGCCACCACAGAGAATGACAAAGGCTCGAAGACCTCGGACTTTGATGGCGAGACTGTTTGTCTTGCTAAAGACGGTTGCTATCACGGGAAAGAGCTCATTCTTGATGGTGCTGAAATCGAGGACTGGCAAGACAACCGGTAGACTTCGCAGTGCCGCGTCGACAATCGAATGTGTCGGGCATTCAATGGCCGCCAAGATGACAGGGAGCATATCTAAATTGTCAGCTGGTTCAGATGAGTTGGTAGGTTTACTCACCATCTTTAAACTCTTTTCCGGAGCAATTACTGGAGATGGAGGAAATGTTTTCGAGGACAACCATCAGTCCCGCATCTCTGGCTGGGTCCTTTTCTTGCTGCTTGGCATTGATGACGAAGATTTCCCTCAGCGATGGCCGGACCTTTTCTCCAAAGGCACGTCTAGCAGACGGAAGCAGGTCTAGGATTTTGAACACATTTTGCAGGATGAGTGAGACAAGCTCCCGGTCCTTGAGTTCCTCAATCAAGGCCGGAAGAATCTTCTTTTCCATGACCGACTTGGGAAACGAGGGTAGAACCTTGTTGAGACCTCGCATGAACTGAGCTTTTTCGTTGGCAGTCTTGGCAGGGAACGAATCAAGGAAACGGATCGTCGAGACTAGGACATTGTCGAAATACTCGCTCTGCTGAAATTCTCGCGCAGTCATTCTCTGAGCAGGCCGTCTCGTGATGAGTCGAGGAAGGACATCGTGAGAGAGTTCTCGGGGGAGGGGTCGAGATGAGAGGTAGTTGTTGGTGACGGACGGGACACTCGAAGACGACGAAAACAGTCGCTTGTATGTGGACAAGCTGCCGTGGCATTCGAGAGGAGAAGCATGGGGAGAGTTGTATAAGGCGACCGACAAGAGTCCGAGCGAAAACATGTCAGCTGAAGAGTTGAGGTTGCTGTCGACGACGAAATCGGGCGAGGTATAGTCGAGGTTGAGCTGAACGGCCTTTGGTAATCGGGGATCCATGTTCAAGACCTCGTACAGACTGATCCCTTGGATCGACGTCGGCTTGTCGGAGCCGTCAGGGGGGCTGCAAAAGGCGAGGCCGCTTATCTTCCAGTCAGACTGCGCCTGTTAGCCAAGTCACCAAAAGGCCCAGCATCTACATACTTTGGCGTTGATAAGGACGGCATCGGGCGTGAGGTTGCCGTGGACGAGGCCGGCATTTTCGTGCAGAAACTCCAGTGCCTTGCTGATCTGGAGGAGTCCTTTTTGAATCTCCAACTCGTCAATCTCAAGCTCCCTCCGTCGCTTTACTCCATCCGAGTCCTCAGTCACAAACCGACTTGATCTTCCACCAGGCCCAACACGTTCCTGTTCATCCTTTTCGTGCAGCACGCTCGACAACGATGCTGTCACGGCCTCGGTGACAAATTGCAAGCCACCTCCTCTTGTGTCTTCGACGGGCTCCACCAACTCCAAGATACTGGGATGTCTGAGCTTGGCCAGACTCGACGCCTCTTTTCGCAACCGCTCGACAACCTCCTCTACCGTCTTTTTGAACGAAGCCGCTCCGGAGCGACCCAAAGAGCTGCCATGGCTGTCTAGGGACTTTTTGTCGAAGACAAAGACGCTGTACGACTTGCCGGTGGACTTTTTCTTAGCATCGTAAATCTTCCAGGGGCCAGCCGTCGAAGTCGGAGTCGAAGAGATGGTATAGTTTCCGGTGATGTTCGTGGCCGAAATGGACTTGAACGCCGAGGAGAACATGTTGTTGTCGTTGCGATGCGATGCGTCGCGACCTATGCATGACGTGAGGACAAGTATCGAAGGGACCTACCTTCCGATAAACGATAAGCCTGATGAGGTAAGGTGCTTCCTATTGCGTCGCGTCCGGGTCCCACCCACCTTTTCCTTCCTGCGGCTGCGGCTGCGGCTATCTAGGAACCTGGGGATACCTGGCTGGCGGCCCAACGCGGCTGCAAACGCCTGGAGACGGCGTCCCTGGATGTACCCTATCGCGAAGGGCAATTTGCAATCCTCCGATACACCTCCGATCTAGGTACTTAATTATCGACCGAGCCCCAGCTCTTTGCTCACCACCACCACCGCAACCATGAGACCCCTTCTTCGCTCTACTCTGAGGAGCTCATTGCCTCGCTCTAGCTTGCGATGCGCTCGCTTTAGCATCAAGGCAGAGGCTGCCTCCGCCGCAAAGCCCTTGGGTCTTGATCCTTCGCGACTTACCATCACCAAGACCTCCCACCCCAAGGGTCTGAGCAAGCCTGAGAGCCTTGTCTTTGGTCGAGAGTTTACTGGTAAGCTCCTTCTACCTTTTCTAGACCAGGCTGACCGTCAGACCACATGCTTGCGATCGAATGGACTCAAGACGACGGATGGTTGGACCCCAAAATCACCCCCTACCAAAACCTCTCCCTCGACCCTGCGACTTGCGTCTTCCACTATGCATTTGAGTGCTTCGAGGGCATGAAGGCCTACAAGGACAAGGATGGCAAGGTCCGATTGTTCCGACCCGACAAGAACATGGCTCGATTGAACAAGTCGGCCGCTCGTATTGCGCTGCCCACCTTTGAGCCCAAGAGCTTCATTGAGCTCATCTCCAAGTTTGCTCAGCTCGACTCTCGCTTCATTCCTGACAAGCGAGGTTACTCTCTCTACCTCCGGCCTACAATGATTGGAACCCAAAAAACACTCGGAGTCGGTGCCCCTGGGTCTGCCCTTCTGTATGTGATTGCATCGCCTGTTGGCCCCTACTATCCTACTGGCTTCAAGGCTGTGTCACTAGAGGCCACCGACTACGCTGTTCGAGCTTGGCCCGGTGGTGTCGGTGACAAAAAGCTTGGTGCCAACTATGCGCCATGCATTTTGCCCCAGCTTCAAGCTGCCAGCCGTGGTTTCCAGCAAAACCTTTGGCTGTTTGGCGAGGAGGAGTACGTCACCGAGGTCGGCACCATGAACATGTTTGTCGCCCTTAAGAACAAGGAGACTGGTCAGAAGGAGCTTGTGACTGCTCCCCTTGACGGCACCATCCTCGAGGGTGTCACTCGAGACTCTGTGCTCGCACTTGCGCGTGAACGTCTGGTTCCTGAGGGCTGGAAGGTTAGTGAGCGCAAGTACACCATGAAGGAGCTCGCCGAGGCTTCCAAGGAGGGCCGATTGCTCGAGGCGTTTGGCGCTGGCACTGCTGCCATTGTCAGCCCCGTGCGATCCATCTCCTGGAAGGGCGAGCTGGTTAGCTGCGGACTTTCCGAGACTGAGGAATCCGGCGAGATTGCCCTCAAGATGAAGGAATGGATTGAGGGAATTCAGTACGGTGACGAGGAGCACGAATGGAGCTATGTTGTAGCGTAGATAATGCGTTGAATTGTTGTTGCGGTTGAATCCGCGCACCGTAATGTACATCTAGTCCTTCTTGGCTGGGTCGGGCAGGATACCCTCCTGCTCTAATCTCCTCCGTGCCTCCTCGAGAGCCCAGGTAGAAACGCTGTCCATCATCAATCGTCAGTATTCCCGGCGTGCAGCAATTGACCGTGGCAAATCACTCACGTCGTGTCGGGTTTGAAGGCGAGGGCGACGCCTGTAGCGACGAGGCTTCCGAGAAAAATGTATATGGGCCACTCCCAGCCCTCGGGCTCAGCCTTCTCGCCGGGCTTGACACCCCAGAGCCATCCGGTGGGAGGTTCGAATTGGTGCTCGCCACCACCTCCTCGTCGTCGGGCGGTAACGGAGAAGCCCCGGGAGGGCTGTCGGAGGCATCGAACGGCGCTGGCTGCGCGGAGGGGCGCGACGGCGGCGCGGATGATTGCCATTGTATTGTCGAGGGTCAATGGCGATGGACGGCGGGTTTGTGATCAATGTTGAAAGGATGGAGATGGTTGAATTGAGGTTGCCGGTAGATCGGGAGCTAGTCACGTGGTTGCCAAGAGTACGTACCGGTACCTGCCGCAGCGACGGTTTTGAAGATGGATTCCCACTGCAGGACCCCAAGGTCACCAACCACGTCTAGTTCATTCATCATCAATTGCCCATCCAGAATTCGATTATTTGCATATTATTGCACTTCTTCATGATTACAATCGTCATCTGGTTATGGAGCAAGCGTTTGTCATTATTGGAGGAAGGCATCAGTTGTCTACTGCATGCTGCTACCATTATCACATCAATTGTACCAATTCCAACCATCTCCCATCTACCGTCCATCAATCATCAGGATTCACAATCAATCACTCAATCCCATCTTGTCGTGCAATCCCAATGCTCCATTCCGGCTCTGCGTCTTGGCAGTGCACGTCCTTTGCGCCCAAGGTGGGCCACACATGTTACATCATTCAAATGCCCAAGAATGATCCTGCTTGACATCTCGCAGTTTGCTCATTGTTTTCTTGGTCCACATGCTAACAAGCAGTCAACCTCAAATCGCGACCGATGGAAAAGACGGCTACCGGCCAGCTGGACATTCGACTAGGCAATCGACAGCGGGTTCAAGACGAGACGTCAATAGCCTCGGTTATCAAGCCAACAGCCACGACAATCAAGACATCGACAATACGCCATCCAGGTATCGGCAACAACGCCGGAGTACCAGCAGAACCTCCATCAATAGCGTCGCAGTCATTTACGAGACAAGCTAAACATCATGACGGAGAATGCCGACGCCAATCTCGACCCAAGTGGGGTCTGCCTCCGACCTTCGTTTGACTCCAGGCGAAGCTCAGTCGTCAGCATCATGCAGATTGATCAAATCATTTCCGATGACCGAATTAACATGGAGACGTATGGCGTCTCCGAGATGCGAGATGGCTTCTTTGATGCCCTTTTCCTGAAACCGGAGCCTCTAACGCCGGAAGAAATCGAGGACAAAGCAATCCTACCCAAGGAATTCGAAAAGAGTCACCCACTATCACCGAAGGACTTTTTCCCTCGACAACTCCATGAGCTTCGATCTGTGGCTCGAAAGGTCACAACTACGAGATCTGGAATCAGGTTGCTCAAGTCTTTTCTCGCTTTCTTTCTGGCTTATATCCTATGTCTTGTGCCGAAAGTGTCGGAGTGGCTTGGTCGGTATGACTATATCATGGCCATATCCGTCATTCTCAACCATCCAGCACGCACATTTGGATCTCAGGTGGACGGCGCTATTTTGACCATTGTTGGGACAGCTTGTGGGCTGGCATGGGGCATTATTGGCCTCTTGCTGTCCACGTCTACTCTTGCTGCCAGAGTTGGATATGGTGGCATTTTGACTCTGTTTCTTGCTCTTTTCATGGCCAGCATTGCGTATATCCGTACCTTTTTTATTCGCTTCTACCAAGCTGTTCTTTGCGCCGGAATAGCAGTTACCTTTACGACCCTCGCTGAGACTAGCAGTCTGGACATCAAGTGGCCCAGGTTGCGAAGCTATGCCATTCCCTGGCTTTTGGGACAAGCAATCGCCATGGCTGTTAACTGTCTCATCTTCCCTGACGCTGGGAATCGCCCTTTGGCTGCTGCCCTCGACAAGTCGTTCAGGACGATGCAGGTATGCTTGTCTATATGAGACATCGTGTCCCAAGCTAACAATTTAGGAATCCCTCATCATTCCACGTCCGAGAAACACAAGGCTCAGGCGAAGACTGGCTAAAACCTTCATGGACATGTCTCTTGCGTATCGAGACATGAGGATCGACATAACCATCACACGATTCCGTCCAGTGGACGTGCGAGAGTTGCGTAACTTGGTGCAGGGTGTTGTTCGAGCACTTCTCTCTATGGACACTGATACAGACCTATTCGAGGACTGGACGACTCCCGAGATTATCGTCGGCGGCCCCGATTCAGACGACGAGTCGGTTGACGCTGGTCGAAAGGTTGCCCGGACCCTCTCCGCTCCTACGAGAGAAGTTCTCGCCTGCATGTCAGAGGGTATGCAGAGATCCCATGCCGCATTGATGGATCTGTCTGGTTGGAGAAAACATTTTGGTCCATCTCAAGACGTCTCTTCAGACCTCGTACCGGTTCAGGTGCGATTCAACAACGCTCTCGCAGCTTTTGACGCGGCCGAATCAAGCCTCCTAGCTAGCGACACCACCGAGTCATACGACAGCCAAGCTGTAGAGCTTTTCGTCTTTGCGAGACACGTCCGTGAAGCAGCAGCAACCATTGTCAACCTCATGGACAAGGTTCACGAGATGCACCTCCACTCCAACCGCAAGAGACTTAACCTCCCAACCTATCCCCCTTGGAAGGCCATATACAGAACAAATGCACAGGTTCGACATGATCGCGGTGGTGTCACTGCCGGTATGTATCAGGCAACGTTTGCCGAGATTGCACAGCTTCTCGAGTCTGTTAAGGTGGGTAAGGAACATCGTCAGAGTTACGAGGCGGTTACCGGACCAGAGGAACCCAGCATTCGTGGGCAGCCAGCGTCAAGGAGAGACAAACTTGGATACAGAATTTGGACGGTTCTGCATCGTCTTCAAGGATTCGAAAGCAGATATGCGCTCAAGGTGGCTGTTCTCACCTCAGCATTGGCACTTCCTGCGTGGTTGAGCAACGCATCATGGTGGAATCGATACGAAGCTTGGTGGGCTGTGTGCATGGGTTGGATCATGATTCATCCCCGTGTTGGAGGAAACGTTCAGGACTTCTTCACTCGTGCCTTTGCGGCCATTCTCGGAGCAGCGTGGAGTGGTGCGGCCCATGCAGCTGGCAACGGGAATCCATATGTGGTGGCAGTGTTTGCTGCTATATACATGATTCCCATGATGTATCGCTTCACTCAGAGTTCCCATCCAGTATGTCGATACGCCTCACTTTGACTTAACTTGACTAACAATGACAGCGATCTGGTCTTGTCGGATGTCTCTCGTTTACGGTCATCTCTCTTGGTCTGCGAAACCATCCAGGCGTATCATCAGCAGCACTCCTCGGAGTACACAAAGGTCTGATGTTTTTCGTCGGAACAACCACTCCTATCGTGGTCAACTGGCTCCTCTGGCCATTCGTCGCTCGGCATGAACTTCGATCTGCTCTCTCGTCAATGCTCTTCTTCATGAGCGTCATGTACCGAAGTAAGTGTGTGTGTTCTCCCAATGTCAACTCTACTAATTGTCAGATGTCGTGGCGAATTACGTCTACTTTGACGAGGGCAAAGACCCAACTCCGGAAGTCATCACAAGGTCTGAAATGATCGAGAGTCGAATGCGCGAGGGCTTCGTGAGGATCCGGCAACTCCTTGTCATGACCCGTCATGAACTCCGCCTGCGTGCCCCCTTCGATCCCATCCCGTATTCGTGTCTGGCTGCGTCTTGTGAACGCTTCTTTGAGTATCTCATTGCTGTTCGTCAGTCAGCTCTCTTTTACAACCCAAACTATATCCGGGACAATCCCGTGGCCGCCGAGAAGCTCCTCAGTTACCGACGAGACGCCGTCGCCGCTATCCTCGGCAACCTGTACATTCTCGCTGGTGCCCTGAAATCACAACGCAAAGTTCCGGTCAGTCAGCATCCCTGCAATCAGCAAATATCAGCTCACGTTGTCATAGCGTTATCTCCCCAGTGCCGCTGCTGCTAGAAAGAAGCTCCTCCACAAAAGCGCCGAGGTTGCTCGAGAAATGGCCGAGAGTCCCGAGTATCGCGAGCTTGAACGACAGAAGACGTGGAGCGACATTTACAGCTACTCGTACAACGAGAGTCTGACAGGCTGCGTTGCTCAGCTAGAGGAGCTCGAAAGGTTCACCAAGCTCATTGTCGGAGAGAAAAAGTACGTAAATGTTCTTCCAGTTGATTGATTCATGCTAACAGGAGTAGTTTTGAAAGCACGTGGAACGCCGACCTCGTCGAAACCTAATCCAATGGCTGATGCTTGCTCATCGCCTAACTATATGCGCCGTTTGTCATTTCATTCAAGATATCCCTCGTTATCAGTTTCCCTTTTAATAACGCCTTGTTGCTGATCCTGACCTTTCTGGGTGAAGGCCTCCGATTCTCCTTGCCCTTCTTGGGCGTCTTCTTTTGCGGGCTGTGTGTCGTGAGTTGTGTGCCCATGTCCTCGAAACAGTGATTTTCGAGTCCGTCAGGAGGCATATCATAAATCCAGTTTCGATCTTCCATCAGCGAGATGAATCTGCTGAGCATATTCTCGCTGCCGCTACCTTTGAGCGTCGTCTTGCTCCCAATGACGAGGAGCTTCGTCTTTGCGCGGGTAAAAGCGACGTTGATTCTCCTCCAATCCTTCAACAGATCACCAATATTGCAGGCCTCGTTGCTTCGCACCAGACTCAAAACAATAACCTCCTTGTCTCGTCCCTGGAAGCGGTCTGTCGTGTGCATCTCGACTCCGGCATACCCTTTGAGCTTTTCTTTGAGCAGGAATAGCTGCGCTCGGTAATGCGTCATGACACCAATCTCAGATTCTGGAACTCCTACTGTCAGAAGACTGTCGACCAGTTGAGAAACGATGCGGGCTTCAGCTGAGTTGACAATACGCTTGCCCTGAGCCTCCTCGCGAACCTGTGGCAGGATAGTGTCGGTATTGATGAATCGCACGCGAGCTTCACTCTCGAGGAGGTCATATAGCCAGCATCGACCTGGTGCAGCGCAGAACGACCGAGGAGTGGCGGCGTGAAAGGTGGATGCATCATAGTGTCGCTGTTTGAGAGCTTCCATCTTGGGAATGTCAAGTTTTCTTTTGCGAAGCTTCTCCGTGCCGCATCGGAGCTTGCCGTTGTAGATGAGAGTGTTGCTGAGAGTCATGATATCCTCGCACATGCGGTACTGGTGTTCCAGGTTGACAACCGACTGCGGATGGGTATCTGAGAGAAGCTTGAACAGACTGACATCGAGACCTCCTTCGCGGGCTTCCTCGTTTCTCACGACTGGAGGAAGCTGATTATGGTCACCCACGAGGACAAATGTGCGAGCCATCCGGATAGGCCCAGCACAGATTGGCAGGGTGATTTGAGATGCCTCGTCCACGATGCAATAGTCAAAAGTACGCTCGTGAAAGATGGGATGGTTGATGCCGAGACAGGTCGTCCCTACAATTGGCGTGCCGTGCCAGGCATCCTTGATTTCGTCAAACGTCTTCATCGGCTGCCCTGCGAGGATGGCAAATTCTTGGACTTCGGGATGCACCTTAGCAGGGGCTCCGAGGCGGAGGATTGGTATCTTGTCTCCCTTGAGCTTGAGCAGAATATTGTCGACAGCTGTGTGAGTGTGCGAAGTGAGGAGCACACTCTTCCCCTGGGACGTCAGAGCGCGGATGATGTGGGCAATCGTTGTCGTCTTGCCAGTTCCTGGCATTCCCAGAACAAGAGCATAGTCTTGGGCGCTCATGACCTTTTCGATGGCTCGATGCTGATCAACATTGAGACTGTCTCGGTCTGATATCGTGTACTGTGTTGGAACACTCTTGAATCGTGGGGCTTGAAGGTCGACGATAAGCCGTCGAATCTGTCTTGACCCAAAGACATTGTCGGCCATCATCTGGACCAGGTTGTTCCGGACAGTGGCCATTCCGTTGCTGAACTCATCTTGGTCCAGTCGGTATCGAATTGGCGGTTCCTTGATCTTGCCATGGGTCTCATCCTGAGTAGCTCCCTCGTGGGCAACCTCCATGATGCTAGCAAAGGTTTGATTATCGTTCTCGTCGAAACCTGGTTGTCGAATTCGTGCATTGTGCAGTCTTCGATCAACCGCCACGCTGATTCTTCGTCTTTTGACAGCCGTGACGTAGCCGATGGCCAGCGCAAAGTGTCCCTCTTCGTCAGAAACCACAATTGGCTCTCCAACCGTCAGCTCCGACTCGAGGAATGAGAAACCTGCAGGATGGTTCTGCTTGATAAAGGTGTAGTGAAAGCGGTTGATTTTTGGGTTGTCTGTATCAACAGACGCTGAGCCCTCTTCGATAATGACATCGCCAAAGCACCGCGACTTCTTTTCTCGCTCAGCGCTTGTCATTGTCCAGAGTTCTCGTTTTGTTTTTTGGCTCTCCTTTTCCTCCTTGGTGAGAAGATTCTCCCATTTGACAAAGAATTCCTTGTGCTCTGAAGTGAGATGCTTGACCAGCTCGTCAAACTTTTCATTCATCCCGCTCGACTCCCCATCGCCGTCGTCTGCTAGTCGGTGATAGATGAAGCACGATGTCTTGGCGTAGCACTTTCCACACATGTGCTTGCTCTTGAGCATCGGGGGTAATTGGACGCTTCTCTCTCGGACATAGCATGCTAGCTGGTTGCGTTGCATAATCATGTGTCGAAGTTCATGTCGGATAGCAGGGATGCGCATCGTTTTCGAGGTCTCCATGTAGTAGAGAATACCATAGGCGATCTCAATGTCGTACCGGTCTGATAGTAGAAGTGTATAAAGGGCAGTCTGTGCCATGTGGTTGCTGTTTGCGTGTTTGCCAGTTTTGACCTCAAATGGAACGGTCAAAGTCTTGAAATCCTTGCCGTCTTGCATCGCAACTTCGACTGTTGCGTCAATGTTGCCTTTGAGTCCGTACATTGGTGACCAGACGTGCTCTTCGACATCCAGCAGCTTGGTGAGGGCCATGTTGGCCTTTTTTCCGTTTCGATCCTCAATCACGGCATCCTCTGTTGGCTGGGAGGATACAAAAGCGCCAGCCCAGTAACTGAGCTCGTTCATCTTTGACTGAAGATGCTCTCTGGCCGATGCCAGACCGACCTTGATGGTGTAGAGATCCTCGACATGCTTGTCCGTGATTCGATCAATAACCGAGCACAAGAACGGAAGATCCCACTTGTTGGCAAGGAGTGCTTCTTGGAATATCTCGTGAAGCATAGTTCCATAGATAAGAGGCGGTGTTGGGGGGCTTGTGGCTTTGACTCGGTCTTGAAGCACAGCACGACGCATGCAGCCAAACGAATCAGCCACCACGGTTGCCGATATAAGCTGGTCGGGGTGTAGAATAACGAGGTTATGTGCATCATCGATGATGCATTGCCCTCTTGGTGTAAAGTTGCCAATAACGTGGACGTAGGCCTGCGGATGAGCTGGCGTGTCATACCATGAACCCCTGAGATGGAGAGTCCTCATCTCTTTGGAGTTGTCTGCTTGGATAAGAAGGATCTAAAGGGTCAGCTACATCACACAACCAAAGACAAAACTCACCTTTTCCGGCCGGGCATGCCCTTCCATGTATTCACCCTCCAACACATTCGTCACCAGGTATCGCTGAATAGTCTTTTTCCGTCTCTACAGTTCTTAGCATATGCGGTCCTCCTAGGTGCTTCGACGTACGTCCGGGCAGTTGACTGCTTGGGTTGCTGCGAGTTCCACGGCCTCAAAGTCAAAGTCGCCACCAAAGGGGTCACCAAACTCGTCATCTGGGTCGGGGTCCACGGGGGTAACGGTCTGGGCCTGTTCCACGGAGGTGAGGAGGTCTTCGGCGTCGTCAAAGATGTCGTCGTCCAAGTCGTCAAACTCGTCAAGCTTGTCTGCTGGTGTGTCTGCCGGTTTTTCTGCCTCCGGTTCGTCCTCTGGTTTCCCTGTCTCCAATGGTTGGGCTGGGAGCTCAGGCTCTTCCTTGAGATCCAACTGGGTCGCGTTGATGCTCGCTTCGAGCTGCATTATGGTATCGTCGTCAAAATCGTCAAAATCATCATCGCCGTAATCAGAAGCCGGTGCCTTGGGTCGCGGAGAGCCAGTGCTAGTGGCACATATCCGCCTCTTTTTTGGAGGAGACAGGTCGTTCCCGTTGATGCTACTAGTCACCGTATCGAGCAGAGCAGTCACCAAGGAAGACTTGGCCTCCATCTCTTTCTCACTATTGAGACTCCCTGATGTAGATCTCTCGACTCTTCTCCTCTTTGGCCAGTTTAGGCCACAACTTATTGCTCGTCGGAGGTTGGCTTCGTTCGGTTTTGGTCTTGGCGATGAAGAGACCATCAGCTGTGCTAATGTGGGATTGGCGAGTCCTGAGGCGTTCTCGGCGTTTAAAGAGTATCGGTCCCAAAGCTCCAGTGTCGGATCTGCGTGCGGTGACTTTAAGGCTTGTGCTAACTTCTTAACGTTGACGGAAGGGGTCTTTTCGGGGGCGGGCGACGAGACTGGCGATGAACTTCTGGCACGTTTTCGTCCCTTTCTCGTCATCATGGGAGACAGTGCGGAAAGGTAGAGATTGTCCGGCCTGCTATCCCAGAGCAGTCGGTCGTTTGGCGAAGTGTTGGTCTCATCTTCGGTACCTGTAGGCTCAAGTAGATCTCTCCAGGTCAGGTGAGTAGCAGGTGTTTCTTGCACTTGGGGTGCAGATTCCTTGGTTTCCTCGTCGTTGGATTTGGGATGATATTGAAACTTGTTGAGCTTGTTCTTGGTAACCTCGGATACTGGTGCTCGTGGTTTTGGTGTTTGGACAGGGTTGCTTCTCGAACGTTGCCATGGCGAACGCTTCAGACTGTTAGCGGAGCACATAAACGCACTCATCATCATACCTTAATCCGGCCGACTTGATCAGAGTACGACTTTTGTAGAGGCATGACTGCAGAACTTGAACATCCCAGCAATTGAGGTGGGATGTTGAAGGACGACGCGCTATGTTTAATGGTTGAAGCGCGTCGCGATACGCGCCTGCGTAGATGCCTGGTCACGTGCCTTATCGATAAAGCTGCATGTCCATCCCCCACCTGCGTCACCACTCATGCCGAGTCGTCATCCGATGTCCCGGTTTAACTTCATCTTTTCAATTGAATTCGTCAATTGAGCAACCATGAATGCCCCCAGTGGCCCTACCCGCGAGGCTTACAAGCACTCGATGGAGGAATGGCGCCAGCAAGCTCTAGCTCAGCGCGACCATTACCAACCTCGGGTGCAAGACCAGATCAACCGACTGTTCCAAGAATACTCCCCTCCCTTCTACGTCTCGCTCATCGGGTACAAGCGCGATTGGAACCTCCTCGTCGCGACCTCTAGAGTCTCTGGGTTCGCCTCAACTCTCGGCCGAGAGTTGGAAGACCAAGAGGTCAAGGCAATCGCCGAGTACACCCTCAGCAACATCCACAACAACGCCGCCGCCAAATACATCACGGTCGGACTCGCCGCGTACATGACCTACCGAGGCCGCCACACCTGGCAATTCCCCTTTTACAAGCCCAAGCTGGGCGGCCGGTTCAACCCCAACGAGGCGACGAGCATCTTCACCAACAAAAAGATCCGCGGTCGATACCCACGATTCACATGGCACACGCTGCGCTTTACGGCATACGCTGCCGTCACGATGCTCATGGTTGAGCCCGTCTTCCGCACTGTCAACTTTATCCGAGTCGAAAGCGCCATGGCGCAGGATTCAAGGCTGGAGCAATTCACCAAGGATGCCAGCAAGCGAGTCGAGCAGGTCATGGCCAATCCTACTACGGCAAGGGTGCCTTTTAAGAACAATACACCGAAGGAGGAGGGTTCGTGGAGCAATGAAGATACCGATCGCTCAGACCAGTCTCGCTACAATATTCCCTGGAACAGAACACAGCTCCCTCCACAGCAAACACAGCAGGAGAGCCAGTCTGATAATCATGACTGGGATGTCCTTGATGACGATGATGCGTCGCCCGTCGCCGCCTCTGCTCGAAATCAGCCCATCAGCTCCGTCTCTGGGTCAGCATGGGATCGCATTCGACAGCAGTCTCAGCAGCCTCAGAACACTCAACAGGAACCTCGTGGCTGGGCGCCAAAGTCAGAGTCACAGAGTTGGGGAAGCTCTTCAAATTCTAGTGACAGCTACTCGTTCAGCAGTTCTGACGAGGAAAAGGCTTTGGCCAAAGAACAAGCCCAACAAGAGTTTGATAAGCTTGTCGAGAGGGAGAGAAGGGGCGTCGATGAAGATAAGTGGGGACGTAGGTAACGATTTGTATTGTACTTGCTATTGTATATTACCAGTCATTGGATTACTCCATAAATGAATGTATTGTACGGGTCTGGCGTCCTTCTATCACTGCTTCACTTGGTCAGAGACCTCAACTGGGTCAACTGTACCATCCTTCTTTTCGACCGTCGCCTCTAGGATACTCTCACCAGCCGTGTTGGCGACGAGCGTTTTTTCCTCTGCAGGCTTGTCCTCTGCAGGCTTGGTGTCTTTGGGCGCTTCTTCGGGCTGAGGTTCAGGCTCCTGAGATTCAGCTGCAGGCTGAGATTCCACGGCGGGCTCTTGAGGAACGGGTTCTGGAGCAGATTCAACCTCAGCCTCTGGTGCAGGCTCTGGCTTTGCAATCTCAGTCTCAGTCTCAGCCTGAACCACTGCAGGTTCGACTTCCGCAGGTTGTTCCACAGGCTCTGGGGCCTTGACCTCTGGCTTAACCTCTTCCGGTTTGACCTCAGGCTCAGCTTCAGACTTGGCCTCAGGCTTGACCTCAGGCTTGACTTCAGGCTTGACTTCAGGCTTGACTTCAGGCTTAACCTCAAGCTCTTGAACCTCAGGCGTCGTCTCGGGAACCAGAGAATCACCAGACACAGACAGAGAACCCTCTGGGTCAATTGACCAAAGTGTCTGGGGAATCGAAAATGTCAAAGACGGCCCCGTAGTTTTGGCCGGCGCAGCGGGGCTTCGGGCCGGAGCTCGCCGTTGTGGACCCCGGGCGCGGCCCTTCCGGGCATCCGAAAGCGGGGCTTTTTCCTTCTCCTCGGTGACGTCCTCCTGAGGCTTGGTCTCTTCCTTCTTGGGAGCTTGAGGTCCAATTGCAAGACGCTTGTTCAGGTCGCTCATAAAACCTGCCTGCAGAGCAGCAATCTTGTTGCCAACGGGTCTGCTAGGCACTGGGGGCTTTGACTTGGCATCCGGCCGAGGAGGAAGCTGAGGCTTTGGCTTGTCGGATACGGGTGGTTTTGGCTTTCCTTCGTCGCTCGGGGTCTTCTTGGGCTTGGGTCGATCAGGAATAGCCGGGCGATCCTCTATCTTTTTGGGGCGGGCTGGGATCTCGGGCTTCTTTTCCTCTGGCGACTCAGAGACGGTAGCCTCGTACAGCTGACTCTCCGGAACATCTTCCCATACATCTCGGCTAGGGAATCGCCGACCGGCAGAAGGTCTCTTCTTGGCGCTGAGGAAGGAGTCGGACTCCTGTGATTCGGTCCAGATGGGCTTTTCCTGGGCCTTGGGGATGTCGGTAGCAATCTCTTGCTCTGCAAGCTCCTCTTGCTTCTGAGCAAAGATGTGAGCAGGCGTCTTGGGGCGGTCAACAGATTTCTGAGCCTCGGCTTGCTCGTCTGGTGTTGAAACCTCAGCGGTATAATGCACGCTGCTTGGGGCATCCTCCCAGACGTCCTTGCTGGGGAAGAAATGCCGGGCCTTCTCGGACACAGGCTTCTCGGGTGCTGGCTTTTCCGACTCCTTGGCTTCTTCGGGGAAAAGAGGTTCGTACTCCTTGACATCATCCAGAGGAGAAGGCAAAAACTCTTGGTCGTTGTTCTTGTAGATGCTGGTAGGTCGGCTCTTGGGCCTACTTGATCGGCTCAAGGGTCGGCTGGTGGGTTCCTCCATCTCATTGGCGCTACCTCGACGTTCAGGAGGGGGGTGGACGGCAGGCTGCTGGTGGTAGTTGCCCTCCTTCTCAACTTCATCAGGAGCAAGGATAGGCGCAGTGTACTCGTGATCCTCATCATCGACAGCAGCCTCCTCATCACCGTAGGAGCGGTATTCGGGGTGCTTGGGATCATCGACATGAACAGTGCTCTCACCGTCGGGACCAGTAATCTCCGACTTGAACGAGAGAGGCTGAATCTTGTCTTCAGAAGCGGGACGGGGAGACAGGCGAGAAGTATACTCTTCACTGGCCTGGAAGCCGACCTCCTCAGTGGGAGTAGGTTGATACTCGGAGGCTGTATTTTGTTAGTCAAGTTTTACCAAGCAATGTCAAACTTACCGAGGCCAGATCCGTGACTCCGTGTGTCCCTGACGAGCTTGTTCAGGTCGTTACTGCTGAGGGCATAGTCGTTCTGGCGATCATGCAGAGGTGTCTGATGCTCCCTCTTCAGCGCATCAGGATGCTTGTCGTAGTATTCCTTTTCGAGCTTGTCCTGAGGCGCAATTCCGTGGCCGTGAAGACCGTAGCTGCCAGGAGGTCCACCACGGGAGCTGTGCTTGCGGTGGTGGTGCTTTTGGGGCTCATCAGAACCAGGCGCGGGAGAAGGAGCCTGGACATCGCCGAGATGGGGGTTCATGGGCACACGCTGGCCAATTTCGGGGATGCCCTGCTCATCCTCGATCTCGGGTCGGCCTTCGCTGGCCGAAAAGCTTGTGCTGGCCTTTTTCTTGACGCCGTCGCGAGAGGTAGGGCGGCCAATGCCGTAAGAGGCGGCCTTGTCAGAGTCGGTGCGGGTGACGGCCTGGACGCGCTGCTTGGCGCTATGGGCAGGAAGCGACGGCTTAGGGGCATGGAGCTTCAGGTCTTGGGCGACGGTGCTGGTATGTTCAGGCGAAGCAGCTCGGGCCTTCTCGCCAGTTTCCTCCTCTTCAGCCTTGAGCTCGTTGGCAATGGTGCTGTATTCGAGACCCTCCTGGCCGATGGAGGGCATGGGGACGCTGCCGGAGCGGTCAATGGGGTCCTGCTCCTGGACATTGTCGTTGGGGCTGAAGCGGAGAGTCTTGGGGCTCTTTTGGGGAATACCCTCGTTGAACGGTGACGGGGCGAAACGGTCGGGGTTGGGGGATATCGAGCGGTCGAACCGCTTGGTAGGACGTGGAGGGATCTTGGGAGGTGATAGATCGTCCTTGTCCTTGGCAGGACGGGGCGGGATGGCGGGTGTTTGCATGGCTGCAGCAGTCATGTTGATGTGGAGGAAGCTCAAGAGAGCGAGGTGAAGGAGAGGTATAAGCTGACGGAAGGACCAGCGATGGGTCAGAGCTGGGCAATCAGCACAAGGTTCACTGCAGGAGCCAATTGAGTTAGGAAAGCCAATTCACGGGACAGCAGGGAAAGACGGGTATTTGAGCTTCAGCCATTCCACTGACTTGGCTGCGAGCTTATCGTGGTCATCGGATCCACGGTTCACGGCGCTATAAAGATAGGGACCATGACAGGAACATGGCGCAGCGCCCACTCGCATGCGCCCGCACACCGCAGGTGAGGACTTACCGATTGGAGGTGAGAGTGAGGTATGGATCCTGGGGTAGGATAAGGGGTTCAATGGACAGAGGAAAACGAGGTCCAACACGTCCCTAGCCAATTACTTATATCCCGGCCTCTCAACAGAAGCTGAGCGTCCAGGTGACGGCTTGTGCCACTAAGCTGGTGACTTTGGTTGTCGTCACTGGAAAGGGTGAAAACAGGGATGAATGGCGCCAAGTAGGGTCATGGTAATCGCACTGTGAGCGCTGGAGTTGGGATGAGGGCAACCTTTTGACCAAATACTTTTGCCGATTTCAAGCATACTCTGAGTATCTGCTCATTACGAACCGACTGCTTTCGTTTTTATCACGTTGTTTTCAGTCGAAAATGTCTTTCCTTGAATCAAGGGTTGCCCAACAACTGAGACCACACAGTGCGTCACCCCGCATGAATCAACGGAAACGGTCTTGATCAAGCAACAAGTCTTCAAACCTGAAGCGTTTGGACAAGCAATTCAACCCTGTCCCTGCCCTGTCCTGCTCCAGGCGACCGACCGACCGTACATGACCTTCCATCATACAGTGCATCTCGGATGTCCATGTCCATCATGGGCGGAGTCCTGCAGGTATCCCCACCGATCGAGCCGCGCAACTAGCTCGACTGATTGCTCGTCCATGGGAGTTTGAGGGAATGACGCTTACTCGACGGCGTCCTACTGGACGATGCGGTGAACGGAACAGCTGTCGTCTGACCGGCATGACGGACTTTCAGCTTCGAGCAAGTGCTCAAGAGGCAAGCATTGAGCCTCGACTATTGCGACTCCCAGTCTCAAACCATTCCGGACCCATAAACCTGTACACCACCTCGACCGGTTGCTGGCTGTGCCTCGCGAAAAAAAACTCTGTTCCCCTGACGCTTTCAGATTCTCCAGTCGAATCACATCCCGTCCCGCTGCCCGCCCTTACCGTGATGCCAGACAGCCATCTCAAGTCCCATCATGACGCCATCCTTCAAAGCTCCTGTTGACCGAGGGGTCGACCGAGGGGTCGACCGAGGGGTCGACCGGCCCGGCTCGTTACTCTGTAGAGATAATCGTAATAGCAAAATGTAATCCGACATTCCATGCCCAGCTTCTCTCAGCAGACCCCTCTTCCATCAAGAGCAGTCTGCAGGTTGGCAACGCCACGACCAGGCCAGCAGGCCTCCATCCGGTAACCTCCTTGCACCGAGTCCTGTCTGGAGTTGTCTCGATGCTGCCCGCTTCTCCACTTTCCATAGCATCAACCTAACCTCTAGTGGCAGGCTTGCGAGTTCTGCACATCACGAGTTACTATCTGATAGCTGTCCTTTGTCCGAATAGCTTAACGCCGCCATTGACTATTTGGGCAAGCTGCAGCATGTGACCCAGAGGGAATTGGTCTATCAAAGGTGCCAATCGTTGGTCCATTGTCGACAACTGCCGACTGAGCGGCCTCTAGCTCAGCTTCAGTTAAGCTCTAGCAACGTCTGCACTCTTTCTGCATTCCTTAAACGTGAATCAATTTACATCTAAACTCGAGCAAGCACCAAACCTCAAAACACTACAAGCGTAACCGTTCCTCATCCCAGACGCCGAATTCCAGCCGGGTATACAGGTCACCGGAGTAACCGTAAATCATTGAGTACCATCACCCATAACCAACGCGGATACATTGCCGCGGTCTCGTCTGCCATCGATCGCTGCCGTCGCGTTTCGGTGTCTGGAGCAGCATTATACAATCATCTGCGCGACGCCGGCGCCTCCGAGGGTCTTGCTGCCGACGAAAGCCTGACCCTTGATGCCGGCAAGGAGGTAGCAGAGGGCAGCCAGGAGCAAAAAGACGGCGGCAGCAATCAGACTGCTGGCGCCCGAAACGTTGCTAACAAACTGCAGGGTGGACATGACACCGTAGGCTCCGGCGCGCATGTAGTTGGTCGAGATCTTGCGGATGGCTTCGTCAAACTTGCCCGAGGTTGGGCAGATTCGGAGGAGCAGGGGAACCTCGATAAATAGGATGACGAAAGCCGACGCACTGAGATGTTAGCGGTGATTGTGGAAAGGGCCGGCCGACGTACATTGCGAGCGCGCAAAAGATGATGCGGACGGGGTTGAATGAGAAGATGTTGGCGATTCCCACAGCCAAGCAGATGATCATGGACAAAATGCCAATCCTGGATTGTCAGTGTCGCTCGGTGTTGTAGATCGGCGCAGCATCAAGCTTACCATTGTCCGTAAATGCCTGCACTTAGGTTAGCATTTGCGTGTCTCGAGCATCACGATAGAGCCACATACTGAAGTTGCGCGTCTGAAACTCCTCCTTGAGCGTCATCTTGACAGCTTACGTCGAGCTCGTATTCGGGGATGTAGAGGCGATGAAGCGCGCACGATAAAGGGCGCGGTCGAGGGGAAAACAGTTCGGTGTATCGATAGAGAATATCCGATCGAGTATTCGTGTCTGCGCGGATGAAGCGAGCGTTGCGACGTTGGCTGTGATGTGATGTTGAAAGTTGTAGGTTGGATGTAAAGATGCACGTAGCCTTTTCGCAAGGAGCTGCTGCTGCTCCAATTTTGAGGCGGCGCAGGCTTGGCTGTCAATAGAAGCAGGTGGAGGTTACGGGGCGACCACCCATTGCTGGCGGCGGCACGAGGGCTCTGATTGGCCTAGCGGGCGTCGATTGTAGGGGACTTGCCGGGTTGAGGCCCTGTCGGCGAGGTTGTTGAGACAGTAGTGATGACGGTTAATCACTGTCCTGCGACCCTGGATTTATATCTGCCATGGACTCGAATCTCATTTCCCATTGAACCTCTTATTCGTTTAGCATTCGTCGTATTTTTTGCCGTATTCCAAGGCAGCGAGTTATGCTCAGACGTACGTAGAGGAATTACGCGGCATCGCGGCACTGAGCCAAGCCTCACGCTGACGGGCCAAGAGGATACCCTACACGAGGGTCTCGAGATGCTTGGCGCTCCATTGTGGCCCATCAAAGGTGGCACTGCTGTGGTTAATGTTGCTGCCTTTGTCTGAAGCAATTCCAATCATGCATTTGAGACAAAGTCAGCTCCACGGATCGGCATGTGACTGCGTGACCTAGCAACCGAATGCCAAGTAGGTTACATTAAAAGACATTACACTTACACTTACAGTATTTATCAATCTGCCATATACACTTAAATATGAATCCGATCTATGCTTCTGCATGCCCTCCAGCCCTGTCGAGTTGTCGAGATGCGCCGCCTAAGCGATATCGTACCCACGTGCTCAAGTGGAGATCCGTATCCCCGCGAGGATGTGCCCATTACATCATCCTTAACATCACCCATCACCGACGAAGCCGTTGCCTAGTGCTTAAGCTTGGAGCATAGTATTAGTCTGCAGCTGCTCGAGGTTACTCCCCAGGAGAAGATGACTTATACCATTCTCTCCGACGACCAGGTCAATTCCATCTTGGAGGGCCTCACCGTGGATGAGCTTGAAGAGTTCCGTCATGTTCTGGCTTCATCACTCCACGAATTCTCGACTGGCGTTCCAGCCCTCGAGGCGGCTTACCAGCAACCGAATCGCATCTCAACCGTTCACCCCGAAACTCGGGCCAAGACGCTGTATATGCCATCTTGTGCTCCATGTGGCATGGGCTGTAAAGGCAAGTTTACTCCCCAGTGTCGAACTGTGCTGACCAGGTTCAGTCATCTCCTTGACCACCGCAGAGGCTTCTCAGGAGGCCGATTCCAAACTTATTACTCCTACGGGAGTTGTCAACCTGTTTAGACCAGATGGGTCACCGCTGGGCATCGTTCATGCTAGCGCCCTGACAGCTTTCCGCACCGCTCTGGCATCAACCTGTCTACTAGCCCGTCGTGGCCATGCCAAGACCCTGACTGTATTTGGAAGCGGCCTGCAGGCGTACTGGCACATCAGATTGGCTCTCATGATGCGAGGCCACACTATCAAGCATGTCCACATCATCAACCGTCGCTGGTCCGAAAATGCGACCAGTCTTTTGAAGAAATTCGCCCGCATCCCACCCGAGATCAAGGAACGGGAGGGCTGGACCGACGTCAAGTTTGGACTCTTGATCCCCGCGTTTCACGAGTACGATCGCCTGCTGAAGGAGCAGATGCGAGATGCGGATGTCATCTACTGCTGCACTTCATCACAAGAGGACCTATTCGATGCATCCATTCTGACATCTCACGAAGGACGGAAAAAGGGGCGATTGATCATTGCTGTTGGGAGTCACACGCCTGAGATGAGGGAACTGCCTGATGATCTTCTTCAGCTAGCTGTAAAGCAGTATGATAAACCTCACCGACACTATCACAAGCACGCGCTTGAAGGTGGGGTGATTGTGGTTGACAACATCAAAGGTGTCCTCAAGGAAGCAGGCGAGATTATTGCAGCCAAAATTGGGCCTCATCAGCTGGTCGAGTAAGTCACCCGTTGAATTCATAACTATTCTAACACACACAGGCTTGGAGAACTCGTCATGCTTCATCGTCATGCCCTAGAAGAATCCGACGACCCCATCAGCAGCCAGACATCACTTGCCTCGGATGATAGGCTGGACCATGGCAGGTCTTCCATGTCCACAGTCTTTGGAAGCGATGCCCCGTCTATCCCTACAGGTTCAGTAGGCTCAGATCCTCGCAAGTCTGGTTCCATATTTCACTTCCGAAAAAGTTCCAACAGCTCTCTTGACAACGAAAAGGGAAAGAAGGAAGACCACCTCGTGCGGTGGTTGCGAGACGGAACCGTAATCTACAAGAGTGTTGGCCTTGGACTCATGGATCTCGTCGTGGGCATGCATTTGGTCGAGGTTGCAAATGAAAAGCACATTGGAACACGTATAGAAGGATTTTAATAAGAATTTAATCACAAACTAGATATACATAGGTATCTTACACTACTCAGCGACCCAGATAGCAGCCATTCCCATGCCGGTTCCCACGCACATGGACGTCGCGCCAACCTTCTGGCCCGTCCGCTTCAGCTCATACAGCAGAGTAGAAACTTGTCGGGCACCGGTGCACCCCAGGGGGTGGCCAAAGGCAATGGCACCTCCCTTGGGGTTGATCTTTTCCTGAGGAATGCCCAGCTCGTTGGCACACCACAGGCACTGGCTGGCAAAGGCCTCGTTGATCTCCCAGATATCAACGTCGTCCTTGGAGATGCCGGCCTGCTCGAGAGCCTTGGGGATAGCCTTCCAGGGGCCCTGGCCCATAAGGAGGGGCTTGACGCCGACGACTGATGCGCAGACGTACTTGCCGAGGATCTTCTGTCCAAGCTTCTCAGCGGTGGAACGCTTCATGAGAAGTACAGCAGCAGCACCATCCGAGATTTGACTGGCGTTGCCGGCGTGGATAGAACCGTCCTTGGCAAAGGCGGGTCGAATCTTGCCCAGAGACTCGGCAGTGATGCCATCTCGGACGCCATCGTCCCTGGAGACGGTAATCTCCTTGGTGTTGCCCTCCTTGTCCTCAACCTTGACCTTGAGGGGGGCAATCTCCTCGTCAAACAGACCAGCCTTCTGGGCCTTGACTGCTTTTTGGTATGACGAGGCGGCGAAAGCGTCTTGGGCAGCGCGGGTAATGTTCAGGTCCTTGGCCATCTGCTCCGACAAGACACCCATGGGAACCTTGCAGTTGGCAGCCTCGGGGTGGCTCTCGAGGAGCTCTGAGAACTCGGTAACGGCGCCGGGTCTAAACTGTTAGCATTGTTGGTGTCAATAGCCAAGCAACTTACCCATATTGCGTCGACATGCTCTCAACACCAGCGCCGATGCCAATATCAATCATGCCAGTCTTGATCTGGTTGGCCACATCGACGGTGGCTTGCAGGCCAGAAGAGCACTGTCGGTTGAGGGTTCGAACGGCGATTGACTCGGGGAATCCAGCCACCAGACTAGCAGCGCGCATCTCGGTCGCGCCACCGCCGGGAGCCAGGACGGTTCCGACACATAGATCCTCGACGAGGGCGGGGTTGATCTTAGAACGGTCGAGGATGGCCTTGAGGACACCGGCGAGGAGGTCGGCAGCCTGGGTGTCCTTGAAGCCACCCTTGCCACCCTTTGTGAATGCGCTTCGACAGGCGGCGGTGACGACAATCTGATTTGTTAGAAGGTGTAAATTTTAAAGTCTGGGGAACATACATCATCAGGGTGCTTCTCCAGGATCTTGTCGCGACCGCCGGCGGTCGGGTTGCCAGAGATCTGGCCGCCGATTTGAGAGATTCGATCGATAGCTGTCGCGCATGTCAGCGAGGATACAGCCAACACCGGGGCTGCAACATACCACCCATTTTGATTTTCTAGTGGTTTGAAGTGTCGAGTTCAAGAAACAAGAGCGACAACAGATTAATATACAGGATCGTCTCGGGACCTCGGATGTTGTCAAGGTCAGAGTCGCAACAGCTCGAGTCAAGACCCGCCGACCGAGGCATCTCGTCGCCCCAGGCTTGGCGGTTCTAGCGCCACTTTTTAGCGCCTTTCACATGCCAGATCCCCCAGCTTTCGGCGGGGAAGACCCCAAGATGGTTCTCGAGAGTTGCGTCACAAGGACGGAAGCTGATTGTCAGCGGTCAGGATGTACCACGGTGTGGTATTCTAAGCAGAGCACGTGGTATTATCCATCATTCACAAGGAAATCAACAAGAACCGAGTTTCGGATTGAGCCTAACAAATGCGCAAGGGGATATCAATAAGGAACAGAACAACTCCAACCAGACTAGACCAAATCATACCGGAAATCATTAATCGTAACCCTCGCTCCATGAAGGTGCTGGACTCCGTGCTCCATCGTCGAATGACACCATGGAATACATGTCCGAGTTGGAACCACAGTCGTCTGCCGAGGTCGAACCACCGGGTAGTTCGAGTAGGGAAGAATTTACCCTGATCTCTGGAACCGATGATGGAATGGACAGAGTCAGATTTAACGGCGGTCTCTGCGGCTCCGGCGATGTCGGCGATGATGATGCAAAACCCCTTGGCCAGCCAGGATGAAGCAGCATGCTGTTGTCGACCGAGGCATGGCCTGGGTCTGGGGTAGATCTCGGACCTGCAGCGGTTTAGCGTCTTGCCGAGATGGAGCCAACAGAGACTTGCCTGCGGTTTCAATCAGGCCAAGCGAGTTGAGTGCATGAATACCCAAGGTGACACTGGAGCGTCGATCTGAAAACTTGCATATGGGCATCTTCAGCGGGATATTGGTGCTTCCGACCTTTTCCACATCAACCACGTCGAGAAGACACCAGAGCTCGCTCCCTCGCGTTTCCAATCTCATCCTGGGAATGGGGCGATATGCAACACGCCAAGTGCGGATAAAATCCTCATCAACGGTGCTGGTCTGTTCTCCGGGACAACATTTGGCGATACATGGCACGCTGTCTGTGTGAATCTTGAACGTGATGCGTATCATGTCGCCGTCCTTGACGCGGTAAGGGGCTGGCTGAGGAATTGGAAAGAGTGGCGATACTGGCGACGCTGGAGATGCCGGCTCACTTGGCATCGGAGAGACAAAGTCCATCATCATGTTGACATCTGAACTGGGCATGTCCAGATCTGGGACGCGTCTCTGTGACCGAGCGTTTCTGGAGGCTTCCAACTTGGCGCAAATCCTCTCGAGCTCTTCCAGCGCTTCCGACGAGACATTCGACGAGGCCCTCCTCCTGGGGGACCTCGCCCCCTGTTCGAGGATCTGATCAAGGGCAGACAACGCCTGGCGTCGATGGTGTCTATTGGGGCGGTTTGGATTTCGTTGCCGAGTCATGGCGGACTCTGGCTGGGTGAGATTAGGCAGCGGAAGTCGTACACTTGAAGGTTTTCAACTCTGCGGTCGAGATGGCGAAGCGGGAAACGTAAATTTTTCTAGATTTCATTCAAGAGAGGGCAGTAACCATTTATGAATTGGAAGTGTCAAAGAGATATTCGGTGGGCTTTATGTTGTGACATGATTCTCACTGTCTTTGATTCTATACCAAGGCAACAGCTCCGCACCAAAGTGCACTTCTTTATTATCCAGTCAAGTCGTCGAGTCGGTCTAGACCGCTTTTCCTACTGCACAAGGCAGACTGGCTATTGGCCATTAACCATGCCCAAAATTCAAGCTTAAACGAGAGAGATTGACTCGGTACTTGAATTCACACTGCTCGTATCGTTCGATGAGGGCTGTGCTGCTCGCCGAAAATGCGCCTCAAAGGTGATTCGGATGAATGTGCACTTTGGGCATCAAATCACTCACAATTCCACTGTCTGATGCAATCCATGAGCCACGCTGCCTTATTGCCTAGGCAAGGCAGCTGCTGCGCCTTGGACTGCGTCGAGAGCCTCATATCTCGGGCGTAGGCTCTGAAGCGAACCCCTCCAAAATGAGGCTCGCGAGTGTCCACGTCAACCTCTACTGTCTTTCTTGAGCCTCATCTGTCCGCGGATTCCGTGCATTATTCCTCGTACTACCATAAAAGATGCCGTTGTGTTTCCTACTTTTGCTGTCTGGATAGAGCTTCGCTGTATCTATCTGTCGTCTCCAGTCGCATTATTTACCCAGCCTCGGTATCTAGTCCAGCTTGCCACAAATGGACTTTCTCGAGAACATTGGATCTGTAAATACAGGACAATGCTCTCCGATCGACAAATTCTGTCGACCCGGTATTATTGGCTCTTTGGCCCCCAACCTGTCCCCATCTTCGGAGATGCGATGTCTAACGAGAAAGTCGGCTGCGGGCTCGCCTTGTCATGTGGTGGTCAAGGTATGTGCTCTTAATGGCGACTGGATCAAACTGACTTTTCAAGGCTTTGTTTCCAGACCAGTCGCTGTCACCAAGCCCTGAGAAGCATCGGTGTCGACAGAGACAGTTGAAGGGGTCTCTTCGGGCGAGTTGGGGGAGAAGCCAGAGAAAGCATGCCCCAGAACCTGAAGAGTGTCAGTCGAAGCAGACACCAGAAAAGACAGAAGACAAAAAGGAAGATGCCAGGCCAAGCACTGACCCAGTGCCCGACAAGGGACAATACGTTGACATTTGCGAGCAGAGCACTGGAGAATATAAACTGGAAAGCATACAGGATGGGCTCAAGTCCTTGTCTATTAGCGACAGCCGTCCCAGGACCATCAGCCCTTCCATTGAAGAGGCTTTCAAGTCAGGAGAGGCTTTGACTCCGCCTGACATCGAGTCTTTTGAGGACGAGACTGACGACTATTGGACATGGCACCGAGAGACGCAGCAGTTTCGGCACTGGGATGAGGAAGACCAAGAGTGGGTATACTTCCCCGAGATCTTTGACTGAGGCTGGAAAGGATATATGCAAAACCTTGATTAATACTATCGACTCGTAATCTCTACTCCGTTACTGCTCCGTTCCTATGCTCCGCTGTCAACCCCACTGCTCAAATGACTTAATCCTTGTTCTCTGCCGGCTTCTCCACAGGCTTGTCTTCAGGCGAAAAGCTCAAGCTGATGCTGTTGACACAGTGACGCTCGTCAGTGGGCGTCTTGAAACCCTCGCCCTTGAACACATGTCCGAGATGGCCACCGCAATTGGCACACACAATCTCGGTGCGTGCCATGCCAAAGGTGCGGTCCTCGTGGCGGACGACGGCGCCGGGGATGCTGTCAAAGTAGGCGGGCCATCCGCACCCGGAGCTGAATTTGTGGCTGGCCTTGTACAGCGGAGCGTTGCAGCCGGCGCAGCTGTAGACGCCCTGCTCGGGGTAATGCTTGTCGTAGGTGCCCGAGCCGGGAGCTTCGGTGCCCTTTTCACGGAGGATACGGAATTGCTCTGCTCTTGTTAGTACGGTAGTAAGGTGGACTGAGAGGTTAGTTACCTTTGTTGAGGACGGCCCGCCACTCGTCGTTGGTGCGTTTATCGGGATACGACATGTCGGAGGATTTGGAGGAGCTTGAGCCAAATAGAGCACTCAGAAAGGGAATACCAGACATGGAACGGAGGTGAACTGGGCGAGATGGAATATGAGGTAGGCGTGAGGGTCTTCTCGCAATGTTAGAGAATGAGTAGATGAGCGTGGACAAGAATGGTGAGAAGCGCATTGGCAATGGTGATGATGGACTCTTATATCTGCTTCAGGTGAAGCTCATAGTCGAGCGTAGCCTTTTGCAGCGTATCGATGTTTTACCCGCAGCGACGTGACAAATCATTGTGTGGAATCGAGGAATAGTTGCATCATAGGTAATGGAACTCGGCGCAGCACAGCCACTAGCCATGCGTATCTTTAGCTTTATTACCCGTAACGGCTCAGCCCAGAGGAATTCCAAATCCCGAACAGACGGGAATGATCTGTCAGGATGGAGATTAATGTTAAAGTGTGGCTGAGCTGGATCATCCGTCAAAAGGTTCCGTCGAGAATCTGAAAGAAACAATGCATCTGTTCACATGCGTACCTATTCATCGATTAATCGACGCCTGCAATCAGCAACCTTTATCAGCAACCTTGTCTTCAGCTGCAACCCCAAACACTGCCGCAACTGTGGCGGTGCACCCAGGGGTACTAATTACTGTCCTGGGCTGCACTAACGCTGGGCAGCTAAACCGCTGTACACTGACCACCTTGACACCTCCCTACCTCCAGGCCGCCATCATCCATCGATCACTCTCTAGGTTGCCACTTTCAACACCTCAAAGCACTCGCAAGGAGCGCCCATATCTTCGACTGCCCTCGACGGCGACACCTTCACCCTCGCGCACACGAATCGCCCGCAATGTCTAGGAGAGCCCCGAACCCCGCCGCTGAGCGGGCGGCGCAAAACCAAGCTACCATCAAGAGCCTCCTCAAGCTGGAGCCGAATAAGGTCTGCGCCGATTGCAAGAGAAACAAGCGTAAGTCCCTAGATATCTGTCTATGACGAAATGCTGACCTTCCAGACCCCCGATGGGCTAGTTGGAACCTCGGCGTCTTCATCTGCATCCGCTGCTCGGGCATCCATCGCGGCATGGGCACTCACATCAGCCGAGTCAAGTCGGTCGACCTCGATTCCTGGACCGACGAGCAGCTCCAGAGCATCCTCAGCTGGGGAAATGCCCGCGCCAACAAGTACTGGGAGGCCAAGCTGGCGTCGGGCCACGCCCCCTCCGAGGCCAAGATCGAGAACTTTATCCGCACAAAGTACGAGCTCAAGCGCTGGGTCATGGAGGGCCCGATGCCGGACCCCTCGACGCTGGATGTCGATGGCGACGACGACGTGCCCCTGAGCATAGTCAAGGAGAAGCAGGTTATAGAGCGCAAGGAGTCCATCCGGAAGGCCTCGCTGGGTCAGTCACAAGCCCCCAAGGCCGTCCCTCCGCCTCAGGGGGATCTTATCGGCGGAGATCCGGTTCCTGTACGATCAAGCAGTGCTGCACCCGTGTCCAAGGTCCCTCCCAAGGCGGATCCAGCTCCTCCGAGAACCACAAGCACTAAGGATTCTTTGCTGGGACTCGACTTCTTCGGTGAGCCGGCAGCTCCCCCGCGACCAGCGAGCACAACAGGCACTGCCCCTGGCCAATCTCGCCCCGATCTGAAGCAATCAATTCTGTCTCTTTATGCCACGGCACCTCGACCACAGGCTCAGCCTCAACCGCAGCAGCAGTCTGGTGGCTTTGGCGGCATGGCTTCCCCCACCATGGCCCATCACCCTCAAGGCTCAGTCGGCGGCTTCAACGATGCCTTTAGCAGCCTCAGCATCTCCAACCAGCCCAAACCTGCGGCTCCCGATCCGTTTGCTAGTCTTGGCAGCGCAGGCCGCAGCACATCTAGCAGCAATGCTTTTGGCGGTCTTGGAGGAGGCAGTTTCTTTGACAGCAAGCCTTCTCAGCCGGCTGCTTCAACGCATCAGAAGCAGCCATCTAACTTTTCTAACTTTGGCGGCTTCTCCTCTCCCGCACCGGCCCCTGCTGCCGCTCCCGCTCCCGCTCCCGCCGCTCAGCCCGCTCAGTCTGCTATGGGCGATCTCTTTGACCTCTCTGCCCCCGTTTCTTCTCCTCCACCTAAACCCGCTGCTCCCGCTGCTACTACCACTGGCTCTGTCTTTAACCTATCATCTCCTCAGAGCCCTCCTGCTCCTGCGCCTGCCGCCACTACTACAACGACTACATCCGCCTTTGGTGGCATGTCAGGTGCCGATGTCTGGGGCGGAAACGAATGGGCCACTCCAGCTCCGGCAGCACCGGCCCCTGCCAAGGTCCCTGAACCCCCAAAGCCTGCTGGCAACGATTTCGGATGGGGAAACTCGGGAGGTGCCTTTGCCAACACACCGATTGTCCCCGGAGCGTCTGGAGGCTTCAACCCGGCGCCCAAGGTATCTGCCGACGAGGAATTCGGAGGATGGACGAGCAGCACCGGACCGTCGACTACGAGTGGATCGAAGCCTGCCGGCGGCTTTGGAGGAGATGAGGACTTGTTCTCCAACGTCTGGGGATGATTGGACATTTAAAGGCGGCGGTCTGAGCATGTTTGGGCGTTGCATGTTAGGAGTATGTAGATGCAAAAAAGATGAATGATCAATACGGTACGGGATGGATGCGAATGTGATGTCAATGTATTCAGTTAACGCCAGTCCACGCCGAAAGCTCAGCACCCGTTGTAACATGCTCCGTGGCAACCTTGATGCTCCGAGGGTCTATACCCATTATTTGTCGACCTGTATTCTGCCTGCCCATTATAACTCGTAACGCCAGCGTCCGATTCAAAATAGCAGCTTCACGCCGTAGTACAGCACCACAAAGGCGGCGATTATGATGCCCGACAGCTTGAGGATGGCGACGCGGTTGCCGGAGGCGGCCATGCGGGTCAGGCGGCCGGCGGAGCCCTTCATCTGGGTCGTCATGGAGGAGAAGGTGTCGGACTGTGGTGGTTAGTTGAGTGAAAGCGTCGGCGGAGGAGAGAACGCACGGTGTTGTCGATGACGTCCTGCGCGCGGGCGTTGTCGTAGATGTCGACGGTCACGCCGCGCAGGGCAGAGACCTTGGCCGAGAGTTCGTCCAGGCGCGCATTGTTCTGGCGCTCTCGCTCGTAGGCTTCGGACATGATGGGCGTTGGCTCGGGGTATATGTAGAGGGATCGATCGAGAGATGGTTATAGAGCAGCTCGTGATGCGTCAAGTCGTCGTCGGTTTCTGTCGTGTCCTCTCGACGAGACGAGGTCAACTCCAGCCAAGTCGAAAGGGGTCGATGCCATGACGATTCCCACTCCGGACCGCCACGCGCCCGGTTCGTCGGTACGTACCCGCAGCCGCACCGCCACACGGTCTTTAGGTGAGAACCAACAGTGGATAAGTTCCCCGCCAAAAAGACGGGTTTTGAAATCCGGGTCTGGAGAGCACTTGTAAAGCCCGAGGAGGGGCACATCACCAACCCCCCCGGGCGAGCAAACCGCGTGGTTGGGCAGCCATGGACATGTGGTTTTGCCTGCTTCTGTGGCTCGAGTCTCCAGACCGAGATTCAGTAACGGAGTGCCGGAGCTGCGCCACACTCGAGCTTCCCCTTACGTATGCGCGGGCGAGCTTCAAGTCCGCCTCTTTCATGACAAGAAGTTGTATACAATCTGTATTGCTCATATCGTCTCTGTGCTTATACCGGCATCTCTCTGTCCGTCGCAGGTAGCTCGTCGCCAAGACTCGAGGCGCAGCAACTGTGACGACGTCGTGAACCCCACCTCGTACATCGTGAGCTCTTGGCTCCTCCTACACTTGCACTCTTGACAGCATCACCCCAGCGCGCGACAGCAAGAACAGCTTTGCTTCTGCAGAAAGTAAACCAAATCGCTCAACATGGGCATCAACAACCCCCTCCCCTCGTCTCTGGCGTGTGAGTCCGCCCCATCCGCAGGTCATGACGCATCATGAATGCCTTCACAGGTGCGCCGAGACATGGCTGACCACCTAGCTCTCTCCAGCGGAATGCAAAAAGTGCGGCAAGATCCTCACCTCCTTCATCAACCCTCGCCAGGCCTTTGGCCCCGACAAGGTCATTCCTCCTTCGATTCTCGCCAACGCGCAGGGCCTCGCCATCCTCACCGTCCTCAAGGCCGGCTTCATCGGCTCCGGTCGCTTCGGTAGCGGCCTCGTCGTCGCCCGGCTTCCCGATGGCTCCTGGAGCGCTCCTAGTGCCATCGCGACTGGCGGTGCCGGCGTCGGCGGCCAGATCGGCTTCGAGTTGACCGACTTTGTCTTTATCCTCAACGACGCCGAGGCTGTCAAGACGTTTGCCCAGGCTGGATCTCTCACTCTGGGCGGCAACGTCTCTCTGGCCGCCGGACCCGTCGGTCGCAACGCCGAGGCTGCCGGTGCCGCGTCCCTGAGGAGCTTCTCCGGCATCTTCAGTTACTCCAAGACCAAGGGTCTCTTCGCCGGTGTCTCCCTCGAGGGATCCGCCATCATCGAGCGCCGCGATGCCAACGAAAAGATGTACGGCAGCCGCTACACGGCCCAGCAACTTCTCACTGGCTCTGTGCGACCGCCGCCCCAAGCTGCGCCCCTCATGAACATCCTCAACTCGCGCGTCTTCAGCGGCATGCGGGTCGGCGCTACCGGCGACGCCATGTACAACGACATGCCCGTATACGATAACCAGCACGACGATGTGGTGTGGAATGGCCAACGGGGATCGGCATACGGCGAGGGGCAGCACAACCGCGCGGGCTCGCATGACGACAGCTTTGGAAGGCCGAGCCGCTCCAGCACATGGCAGGACGACGTATACGACCGGCCTAGTGGTTTCGGCGCCCCGTCGCGATCAAACACCTTTGCTGCGCGCGGCGGAGCCAGCGACGACTACGTCTACCGAGATAGCCCCATTGGAGCGGAGAAGAAGACGGGCCCTGGACGACCTGCAGCTCCCAAGCCTAACTTTGCCGCCAAGCAAGCGCTGCTCAAGAAGAATGAGGCTGTCGCCGTGTACAACTTTGACGCGGACCAGCCTGGTGACCTAGGCTTTAAGAAGGGTGAAGTCATTACGGTTCTGAAGCGGACCGAGAGCGACAACGACTGGTGGTATGTATCGACTCGCATCAATGAATAGCTCTTCACTGACCTTGCCCAGGACTGGCCAGATTGGCACGAGAACGGGCATCTTCCCGAGCAACTACGTCAAGATGAAGGAGTAAGGTGCTTCTGATGATATACCCTGCGGCTTGGATTGATCTTGACTGAATCTACCCAACGAGCGACGGATGGTTAGTTACTTTGCTTGATTTCACTTATCTTTCTCGGTGCAATATTGGGGGTTGTTTATGTATGGCTGCATTGGAGAATAGCCGTCTTCAAAATGGATCTTTGGATATGCTTCGCTGTATCTGAGTTGTGGCGTGGGGATATCTGTAACATCTGCGCCGCCGTCCGATTATACCCCTGAAATCACCATGATCTGATCATCAATCCTGCGTCCTCCGAAAATGAAGCAATGCTTTATGCAAATGCTGTAACTGCCATGAACTATGGGCTCTTGCTGCTCTCGGGTGTAAGATGCTTCCACTTGTACTGTTGCTTCTCAGTGTACTTCTCCTGCTCAACTCTCCACTGCTCTCGTGCCTTTTCCGTCAGAGTGAGAGGAGATTTAAAGGTCCTCATGTGCTGGGGAACCTTTCGAATGAGGTACCAAATGGCCTCCTCCGGGGTGTCCTTGATCTTGACGACGTAAAAGACACGGTTGAGGTGCTTTCCCCGGAGGATGCCACGCTGGACCTCTTTCATCCGCTGGCTGATTTCGTGGCGTATACCATGGTTTGTTGGAAGAGCGCTGGCTGCCTTTCGCTTGCTGGGCGTTTCGCGGCAGAGGAGTCGAGCCTCCTGACGGCTCACCACCATCATGTGGTTGCCCCTCTGTTCAGCCCACTCCAGGGTGTGTCGAGATCCGTTTCTCTCTTTAGTAGAGCTCGTGTAATGCCTGACATCCCCATTGTCCTTGGTCTGGACGTTGGGGAGTCTAAGACCCGCAAACAACTTCTGGATCCCACTCTGGCGGGTGTACCAGATGGGATGTCGGGGTAGAATCTCGTTGGTACCTGTTGGTTGGTCAGCCTCGATCTCAAATAGGCAAGCGATGGAACAGATGGAAGGCTGGCTGCAGGCAGAGAATGAATGTAATGGTCAATATATTGATGTACTGAACGACTTACACTTAATGCGCTCGCTCTTGCACTGCTTGTTTGCAGCCTTCAAAGTCTTGTCGTTGAGGATAGAGGTAAAGAGGGTTCTCGGAGAAACGATGTTCTCGAAGGCCATGTTCTCGGCCACAGCAACAGCGCTTGTAAGGGTCGACATTGTGAAGACTATAATCGAAGTGACGTTCCGCGATCAACAGAGAGAAGATTAGAAAGAAATCGACAAGGAGAAGGAGAATCGGAAGCAGCACCGTAGAATAACAGGAGCTGTCGTGATGGTAATGCCTCTGTTTGAGGAAAAAGGATGGAAGAGCTTCAAGAAGAATGCAGTAAACTAGCTTGAGAGTAGAAGAGTTGCTTGAAGTATCGGGTTGAAGAAAGATGGAAGCTTCAAAGTGTACCTGTCGTGATGATCAGTGTCAAGTTGAAGAAGGATGATGAAAGCTGCATTTATGTCCTGGTGGAGGTCGAACGTCAGTTGGCGCATTGTTCGTATCTGAATAGCTATTGATAAACAAACAGTCACTCAAATTCACCTCATATGCATATCAGATTCACCTCAGATGCATTTCACTATGGCACTGTCAGACCGAGTCTAACTTGATAGCTGCTGCCACTGGTCAGCCGCCAGCTCCTCGAGTTTGGCCAACCAAAAGTCTCTGCGCTTCGAGTATATCTGATCCAGGTAAAATCCAGCAGAAATTTGATTATCACTACCATTGGCGATGTCTGCTTCGTATTGGTCAAACAGGCTTGCCGTTGCTTCGTCCAGCTCTCTTAGCATGTCAGGGTTAGTGACGAGTATCATCTGATTGGAGTCTGAGAGTCGCAGTTGATCAACTCGTTGACTTGCGTTTGAATCAATCGGCATTTCAGTTTGGCACTCTGCGTCCTTTGAATATCCCATGTTGGGTATCTGTTCTGACATGGATTGTGGCGTTAAGCGATTTGGTAAAGGAGTTGAGCTTGGCTTCATCGCAGTATCGACTCCCGAATCGATTGTTTGAGATCCTTTGGTTTTGAACTGCTGAACTTCTGCATTTGAAGCAGTCTTGTTGGGTGGACTCTTGACTCGTTTGGCTCGTGGGCTGGGCTTCTGTACCTCGTCTCGTACTATAGTATCTGGCCGTGAGATGGATCTCTTTGGGCGAGATTGAAATGGGAGCGTGCGTGGCCGCGGCATTAGATCTCGAAAGTGACCGGATTCGGATTGTGATCCCTGAGAATCGGCTTTTGGGCTGTGGCTCGTGTCGACTGGGGTTTTCTCCCTGTTGGCTATTATGGGATTGACGTTTGCGTGAAATCCTTCGACACTCGTGGAGCTCTGACTGTTTGTGGGGGAGAACCCATCTGAGACTGATCCAGAGTGCGAGCTGGAAGATTGTTGAGTCTCTGGATTGAACGAATGTTTGAGAGGGGAGCCAACGCGAGGTATGTGCATGTTGGTGTTGTTTCGACCAAGAAACATGGTGTACGGGTTCAGATGGGCCATGTCAGGGGGGACAGATGGAGAAACAGATGGAAAAGAGAATATCGGGACAGAGGCTGTTCGTTGTGGATACAGGTGATAAGGCATTGGCTGTAGTGATGGTTGTATCTGAGTATCCATGACAGGAACGTCGGCGCCAAAAGCCTGCGCAGGCGGAGACATAAAGGCCATAGGCGGAATGGAAGAGAGCAGCGGCCTATGGTTTGGAGAATCAAAAGCCGCGTATGTAGCTGATGGGGAACTTGGGATGGAGTCGCTGACATGTAGATCGGACTTTTGTAGCAGACAGACGGCAACACTGAAATCTCTCTTCTCCTCGAATTGCGCGATGATCGCTTGACCTTTGCCGGGAATGGTGATACATAGTTGATTGAGGTGTTTGTCGATGCCCACAATGTCATTAGGAGCCTGGGAGCTTCTTGCTAGATCGCCGAGTCGAATAGAAACCTGCTGGTCAGTTCCGATCGGCAGCAATACTGATTTGCATACCACTTGTTGGACCCCCTGGTAGATGAGAAGAATCAGAGTCCCCGTCTCTGCATCGATGGGTCTTTCGCCTTCGATGGTCAAGTTAAAGATGTTATGAGGAGGGCATGAATTAAAAGCTTTGACTGAGCCTCCATCACGGATCTCCAGTCGCTTGAGTGGGCAGCAAGAGACAGGAGTCGGTGGCCCAGGCATGATGGACAGCACACATGTTGATGTAGGTAGTGAGATTGATTCACAATTACGATGGAGGAGGAAGATTAGGAACCCTGCATCACCTGATGCCTCTAGTATACTGCTATGCTCCTTCCTCGACCTCATTTACAACTGCTGTCTTGACGTTGGGCAGGAGCCATGTCGATTGGCCGACGCGAAGACAGGGGTCACGTGGCGATAGCCAGCTTATCCTCGACTTCGACGCGCCGCGCCAACTCAAACCAAAAGACCCATGCGACGGACTCCATCGACGATTACGATTCAACGCTCAGCTACGACACCTGCAAAATCACTCGCTATCAGCGGATTGCCTCGGCCTCCTCTCCCGAATGGGCGCCTGTCCATAGGTGACCAAAGACCTGATCCTAATTAGAGCCGCTGCACACCTGCGCCGACACCGATCGCCAAGATGGCACCCGTTCGCAACGAGGTCCCGGCGCATGCCATTGACCGCACTCCGGAATATGAAGAGTTCATGACGCGACTCCGCGATTATCACACCAAGCGAGGCACGACACTCGACCCGGAACCCAAGGTCGGCGCGACCCATCTTGATCTGCTCAAGGTATTCAATCACATTGTCGCCAACGGCGGTTACGACAAGGTTTCGGAGGAGAAGCTGGCCTGGCGTCGCATGGCCGCTGAGCTGGGCATTTACTCCAACAATGAAGCCTCGACTGCTTTTTCGTTGAAAGAAAAGTTCTACAAGAACCTCGCCGCTTTTGAAATTAGCACAGTGCACGGAAAGGAGCCGCCGCCAAAGGATATTCTGGAAGATGTGACGGCCAAGGGCGCTGGGCTCCTCACCCGCACCCGAGAAAACTTCCGAGGCAAACGGGAGAGCAACATTGGTGCCACAGACTCGGCGGCTTCGGGAGATGATGGTACACCGGCTCGCGAACGACCTGTCCCGGATGCTGCAGCGAGCGCGCGCGCATCTCGAGGCCTACGTGAAGCACCCCCTCAACGTGTTATTTTCCAGCCGGATACTGGCCCTTCTCGTACAACAAGGCACTCCTCTGCTCACCACGCGAGCCATACCAACTCTCCAGCCGCAAACCCTCCTCAGACTCCTTCCCATCACCAGAACATGCCTGTGCCACAACAGCAGCAAAACTATCCAGGGAATCGCGGCCCCTCGATACTTCACCACCCTCCTTCGTCCGAAAACTCGTCCAACCTAGTCACTGCATATCAACCGCGGTTCTCCAAGCCACTGCAGCTCCGAGCTGTAGCGACGCCTAGCAGTGCGCCCAATGAGTTCCAAAAGCCCCGGCAACCTCAGCGGATTGACCCCCGTCAACCAATGCAACCCGGCAGTAAGTGATTCAACTTGATAGGGGACTTGGCTGACATGTGTAGCTGGCTTTGACGGCCCAAACATTTACATGCGCTGTCTGAACGCGCTTCGATCCAACATTCCTGCCGAGCAAGCATTCGCCCTCAACCATCTGGTCAAGATCTCCTTTGAGCGGGGCGATAAGTACAAATTCGACTCTTTTCCTGGTCTGGCGGAAGGATTGGTTGAGAAGGCACTCGAGATTGGGCAAATTTTCTATCACGTCAACTGGACTGTCTCGTGGGACTCTGTCGACCCCAACGATGTTGGCGCGCTTGACGGGAATTACGGGACTCCAGACATCCTCGAGCGGATCCAGAACCTCATCGAAAAAGACCGACCCGACGTTCTCCAGACCGAATCCTATTCGGACCAGTTGGTCTTGATCACCGAAGCTGTGCTGACAATACGCAACATGGTCACTCTGCCTGAAAATGCGCACAACATGTCCGACTTTTACCCTCTCAGAGACCTCATCTGCATCATGCTGCACCTACCACCCAAGGATTCGCTTGTCGAACTGAAGCATCTTACTCTGGATATCGCAGAGCAGCTAACGCCGTTCATGACTTTGGAGTCGGACGACCCCCTGTACAAGACTTTGCTCACGCAAATGACCTCGGACGACCGCGGCACAATTCTCACGTCGCTTCGAGCACTCGGCCGAATTTCGATGAACCTCGAAGCTACAAACAAACTGGGTGACATTCCTGGACCGGTGCTTGAGCGAATCGCCAGCTGGTTGCTGCTCAATGACGACGAACTCATCGATGCCTGTCTCGACTTTTTGTATCAATACACTGCAGTCGTGTCCAACGTGGATACCCTAATGCGATCTCTTACCCCGGAAAACCTGGTCGACCACCTTGCTCGTTTGCTCGCTCATGGTGCGCGCAAGACGCAGCGCGATTTCGTCCTCGCGCCAGAGCAGAGAATTCCGGCCCGCGACCAGATCGCTCCCATGCCCGAGGACCTCCTCCAGGAGATGCTTAAGCTCGAGGAGCCTGATCGTGTGCACCGCTGGGTTCGATGTTTCTTTGAGGAGGACAACAACTCTTTTGTGACGCAGCTGGCTGCCTGGCAAGCGTACCAAAATGCATTTGTCGGCCCTCTCAAGACCATCGGTCAGCCGCTCATCACACCTGCCGACTTTATCAGGAACAGCACGTCTGTATATAAGGATTCGAACGCCCAAGTCCTTAGAGAGCCAGGCGATCCTCAGCAAAAGTTCATCATCCATGGTATTCGCGCGCGACCGCGACCTCTAAGCACAGATGGTAAAGAGTACGGTCGATGTCTCTGGGCATCGAACCCCGGCAACAAGCTCGAAAAGTGCGGAAGCTTCTACCTCCAGCCAGAGCAGATGTGGAATCACATTCTTACCTCACACATGGGAGAGACGCGCAACGCTGATGGGCAGTTTGACAACGTGGAAAAGGAGTTTACCTGCACATGGGGCGAGTGCTCACGATTTGGGTCGCCAACAAAGATGCACCTCCGCGACTTTGCAAGCCACATCAGCACACACATCTCGGCGATGCTGCCCGGCGAGTCTCGAAAACAGGATCGATCCTGGATCATACCAGCCAAGACAATGGCTGTCACATTTGAGGAGACCCTGACAGTCCGGGACGAGCGGAACCCGAATCTACCGCCCCAAGCGGCGGGTATTCCCCTCAGCGCTGCCCTCGTCCTGCGTAATGTGGCGCGCAATGTGGTCAAGACGGAGGCGGAGGAGGAGTTGCTCAAGAAACAGGAAAAGACGGGCGAGACCGGAGGCTGGAACGAGACCCTCTTCCGTCCCATCCTGCCACGACTATTCGAGATTCTTGCCGAGAACAGGGCTCTGGTATGTCACTCCCGTCCCCCGCCCAGCTGTGAACGCGTCCGTGCTAACTCATCTCGCAGAGTCCCTACATTGCATCACTGCTTGATCTGATCCGCATCGACAGCGACGGCCAAGGCCGTTGATGCCGTTGTGGGGCCGCGATTCGCTGAAGGAAGCGGGGGTGGGTCGAACCCCGGACGGAGGCGTCTCTGAGATCTCGGAGGTAGACCGACGATGGTGTTGATGTTGGCAACCCCAGACCAACATCCCTTCATTACCCCGCGATAGATCTCAGGTGTCTCTTTTCCGGGGCAAAGGAAATATGGCGGAGATCACGCCGATGCAAGAAGCAAGCAAGAAGCAATGGGGTGCAGGAGATGAGACGAGGCGTTTGTGGCGGGGCGTCTCCAAGTATGGTGTTGAGGGGATTATTTGCCCATCTTTACTTGAGCTGTTTCGCGCGGGCGGAAGTGAAGCCACGGGATGGTTGATTGATTTTGTCTGGATTGTAATAATACCCTGCTCATTGTGGGCTGACTGGTGTTGGATGGAGGTATGATATTCGAGCAACTCGGAGCCGGGTCAAGGCAACATGGCCAAGCTATAGGCAAGCAAGATGATCAAGGTTCCAAGAGGCACAAGAGGCTCAAGGCTGAGAGATAGTCAGCACTTGCGCCTGACGCGCCAAGTGAGATAGATCTGATTGTCCAACGAATAGACACTTAGCTAAAGTCATGGATTTACAAGTCCGTCAGCTGGAAATTGCGCGTCTAGATGTTGATAGACCAATCGTGATACCGGCCCGGACATCTCAGCCATGGTTGGCGTCGGAGATTGCTGCACGGCGCCGGGCCGGTCCTGGCGTTGGTTATTCCCTGCGGCGAGCGTCCGAAACGGCGACCGCCGTCATGCGCGGCGGATGCATTGCACCGCAAACCGCTTGTGGCTGTCGACATCGGCGGCTCATTCTCGTGGCATCACGGCAAGTCGGGCGAAGTCGAATTTCGATGCCGGTATCCACCAGTACCCCGGACTCTGGTAGGTTCGGGCCCGTGCACCCCTGGCCATCGTGCGCTCCCTGTTCTCCACGCGCATCGCAGATTTGCCTGGACCAACGATGGATGGCTTCTGCAGATATTCTGGAACCCGCTCAATGCAGTGCCCCACCATCGTGATAGCTCCCAGCGCCGCAGAGCTAGCGAATGGGGCATTGCTTGTCTTGCAGAGGTCAACGGCGAGACCACGCCAGGACCAGCCTCACGGTAGGCACCCTTTAACTTGATATTGGTGTCTGCCACACCGTTGGGTACCATTGGATGCATAGTAGATCCCTCATGCCTGGGCCAGAGCCGCTCACAATGAGCTGCCTTGAGTTGACTCGAGTCTGGGAGAGACTGATAGTGCCGAGATGAGGACCAACTCTGTATTCTGCTGCCTGGTGATAGCAACTTCTTTGAGAGTGCCCTCTCGAATTGATATGATTGATATGGACTTTGCCCGAAACTGCAATGTGTGAAATGCGTACAGAAACTACCAGGGTGAGTGTTTGCCTTAGCAATGTGGGCTGCAGATGTGATGCATAAGATCCTCCGGCAGGGAATATCGTCTGATGGCCAGACCCGCAGCCAGATTGACGCGAAGCCTTGACGAGGTGAGTGATTGAGACACACCGTCTTCCGGTCACCGACCATGACCTTGGTTATCAGCATCCTGAAATGACATGTCGTCATGAGTAACTGTTGCCACAGGAATCGGAGCACATCCTACGTAGTAGGTGCGTCCAATCGCCTTCTCGCTAATGTTCGATAGCACAAACCCCCACTGCGACAGACTGCCCTCCTGTGTTTCCTATCACTCATGAGGACACGCAACCAAAAGAAAATTCCTCAGGGTGGGGTGAACCGGTCTAGCAGTGGGCCTCACGGGCTGGCGTTAAGGTTGTCTTGGCAATCTCCAGTGTAACTTGGTGTCCAGGCAGACGGAATGCTGGGCCGTACGGAGTAAGCAGTTGTGTAAAGGATATTACACCGCACACCGAGACAGCCAACACCGTATCTGGTGAAAATTCTGAGGTAGGGTGAGGTAGGGTGACATTAGGAACAGAGGCTCCGTCACTCGCTTGATAATTTCCTCGAGTTGCCCGTGGCTTGTGTAGCCCACAAATCGCATTGTGTATTCTCTGAAACAGACAATAAGGCAAACTCGGCCGAATCCGTCGTGCAGTTGAACGACGCTGACGAGGTTGATGAAGCCAATGGGACAGGCGAAGGCTGAGTAAGGAGTGGAAATGTCTCGTTTCCCCGTGTCGGCCGCTGCCGCTATCGTTGGACAATCATGATACGCGGGGAAGAGTCCACATGACCGACTCCTGAAATCAAGCGGTCTCGGTGTGCCGGACTTGGGCCTGCGAAACACCCCACGCTGCTCGGAAGAAAGATCTGCTGGGCCTGATTGCGGCCGTGTTGCTGGGAATTGGGTTTAGGGACATGTAAATTACCTGTCTGTGCTTCATCTCGGGTCTGCAAGTGTGTTTAGCCGGGGTCAAACTTGAATTGGACTGGTGCCAGCGGTGTAGGGCGCTGGTGGAGGACAAAATCCGTCTGCCTGAAAAGATGGGGGAAAAGGGGGGAATCGAGTCAACCCCATTGCATCTTTAGGCTACTGCAAGCCGCAGAGGATGTCACTAGTAAGGAGGAGATGAGGGGATTAGAGTTAGCAATTGTTGAGTGGCAGCTCAATTGAGCTCGATTCGTCTAATATCTCTGGCGTTGAGGCCAGAAAGCGCGTCTGTGCTGGTGGTGTATGCCGGGCGGCCGGGCAGCTGCATACCGAAACCTAGCAGAAACACGGCACTCCAAAATTAGACAGGGAGGAGAGCTGTGCCCGGGCCGCTCGGGGGCCAAACGTTTTGTTGCCACTGGTGGTTACAAGCGGAACTCTGAATGCCTGGTTGCGAGAGCGCGATACTGACGGAACGTGGGTGGACCTGGGAGAAGCTACCGAGAGAGCTATCCCTGCAACCTCCCCGAGCCCCTAAGATTTAGCGCCTGTCATCCCCTGCGGGTGGGCGCCTTGACCTTGAGAGCGCAGGCCACCTGCCCTGGACAAGGGCGCTGGACCCGCCATAGCTCCCCACAAGAATGGGGCGTCGGGGTGGGATTGATCGCTCGGCGCATTGATGCGTGTTCCTGAGTAAATGGTGACACCGGGAGTCGTCAGGTCAGGCGCGGGGCAGGTACAAAGTCAGGGCCTGTGTCGATGGTCATTTGATCGCGTCTGACAGCATCAATGGCGGGCAGGTACTGAAACGACAAGCAGGATGTGTTTGTGTACTGTTGAGGTGGAGGAGACGGAGGAGAAAAGATGGGAAGATGGGAGGAGCCGCACAATTGGCAGCCACCGCATATGCAAGTCCGAATGTGGGCATAGGAAGGAGTGACCAACCCGCGTTGCCATCTTGACCACACCTCAGACCTTGCCAAAGAAGGAGGCCAGGCCAGATGGAGACGAAAGAGAGCCGGGCCGGTGAGGGCGTCTAGATGCATGCACTCGGCGCCAATGGATTAAACTGGTTTGAAGGAGAGCTGAAGATGAATGAAGAGTCAAGGTGAAGAAGCCTACCTTGAGGTGCTATGTAGGAAGGAGGAAAGAACGTCGAGTTGGATAGGTAGAGTAGAATGTGGCAGGAATAGACGAGGCAAGAGCAAACAAGACAGCTTGGAAGTGATGGAAACACCAAATTCCTCATCACCAAATTGACACTTCAACAATAATACCCCATCACTCAACGCCATCCCACCCCCTCGGCTGGTCTGACAATTTCGTTGCTTTTCCAGCCCCTTGGCCTTGGACGCAATGCCCTGGCACGCACTCGATCTTGTGACCACCCAAGCCTCCATCACTCTGCGTCTTGGAGGGAGACCCCGGCTCATGCGACATCGGTCCCCCGCGACTTTACGTGCATCCCCTTTGGTACCTTTGAGACAAGACACGCACGACACCCCCATGGCTCGCTCACCGTCTTACACCGAAGTCGGTGAGAGATTGCTCCCTTGCTTGGGCGACGGTCAGCGTGCCTGCTGCTCCACCCCCGGCCGTCACCTCTATATAAATCCCTATCCAGACAGTCCAAGCCGGCTCGTCTTGCTCTCCATCGCACACTCCTCAGCGACTACAGCCTTTGACACCCTCGCCCTGAAACAAAACACACCCCAGCGTCTAGCGGTATGTGACTCTGCAACCTTCGGCGTCCTCCCCTCGCAAGTGACCGTCAACATGGGTTGATGGCGCTTCCAAAGGGCCAGAACACAAAGCTGACTGATGTGCAGACACCCAACCCAGTCCTCCACACCACCCGATATATCTGTTGCATTTGCCACAGCACCGCACCGCCCGGATCCGAAGGATAGCTCGAATCTCCGTCTTCCAAGACAAGACAACGACATCACTCCTCAGCACATAGCCGTTCTGGAGTCGCTATTGAGGAGCCCCGAGAATAGTACCGGTCCTCCCGCCGTAACCTAGCTGCGAACCTTTCCCATTTGGACACCACCACCCTCTCCAAGGATCGTCCCCTTGACCTCTACAACGGACTTTTCCCTCTCAGGATCTGCAACCCAAGACTCGCACTGGACGCGTTGCTACTCCCGGTTCCACTGAATCATCCAGGCCC
>SSHR01000962.1:0-31835 GCA_006518225.1 Fusarium neocosmosporiellum | reverse complement strand
GGGTCTCGGATTCGAAGGAGCGACTGTTTGAAGTCCTAGGAAGTGAAAATTAGTATAATTTATATATAAATAAGTAGGTATCTTATGAGATGCTTAAGCCACCAGCGAGGATGAATATTATGCTTTTGGATGCTCTTATTAGCCTTAAGCCGCTCTAGGATATGATGAGCATATGGAAGTGCAAATTGCTGTGTGAACTTGCCCGTATATATAGAAAGAGGCTTCGGGCACGGGTTTTTCTCGCTGTAATATGCCGCTATCGCGAGACGGGCTTAGTGAGCCATTAGGTCAATAGCAACATAGGAGACTTGTATATTGATATCACGAAACCATTCGCGGTAGATAAACTTGGTTCGGATACGCATGTTCATATCGGCGGCGCGGTGAATATAGTCTCGCTTTTTCTTCTTAAGCATTACCTTAAGGGCTTGGTGAAGGGTAAGAAGATCGCCTGTGCCGGTCACTAGGAATGACTTCACATCCTTATATGTAGTCTCGGTTGGGCTATTAACCCTTTGGCCAAAATTGTGATAGTTATTAATATAACACTTTGCCTATTAAAGCCGCCAAGCCATATATTCCTTTGAGATGTAATTTAGGATGTGATGTTGAAGAGGATATGTGTTATTAAGCCTCTTCCACTGAGCTTTAAAGTCGGCCTCTGTAGGGGCATAGATAGCATGTTTCTAGGCCTCAAACATCCCGTCATGGCTATGTAAGTCATCGAGGGGCAATGCTGGTTGTGATGCTAGGCGGTCGAGGTTGGGTTTGTATTCTCGTGGGCCGTTAAGAGATGATGTGATCGTATTCGTAGTCTCGGATGCATCATCAGCGTCAGAGCTATCTTCTTCGAGGTCTTTGAGGTCATCGAGGTCATTAGAATTCCATCGTGATCTAATCTTCGCCTTCACATTCGCGTTAATATACTATACGCAAAGTTGCTGCTGAGCAGCTGGAAAAACCTGATCTAGGGCGTTCTTAAGAGCCTTTTCCTTATCCGTGATGACCATAGATGGAGTTGGAAGATGAAGGTCTTGTCTGCATGCATCTAGCTGCCGGCAAAGCCAGAGATAGGCATCCTCCTTTTCATTGTTGATGAGGCCAAAGGCGAAGTTTACGATAGACCTTTGATCCGAGACTCTGGTTACTTGAAAGAATGGCATTTTAAAGCGGTTGGTTTTGTATGTGTTGTCGAGACCTAGGACCTCAGGAAAATGCTTCTATTGTATCTCATATTAAGGATAAGTCTATAGAATTGCCTCGACGCGATTTTTATTATTATCTTCGTATTTAATGAAATGCCGTGGACCCTGTGATCGTAGGATAGAAATCTAGGCCTGGGTTGCTATTAGACCATTAAGGAGCTAAGATCGGAGGCGCTGTCGATCGTTATAGATGTCTTTTTGTGTGAAATAACTCGGCGTTGGTGATGATAGGCGAAGCATTTCGCCCATTTCTCGTGCAGGAAGGGAATTTATTTGAATAAGTGACTTAGCGAGGCTTTGTTGTGCTGAAGTTCTCCTTCGAAAGACGAGGTGGATAGATGGGTTATGAGAGGCAGGGTGATCATGATGGCCTCTGGGTTTATAGATCTAAAAATAGTTTATAGTTGTATTATATTTAGTAGTAATTCTGAACGGGTAGTTGATATTCTTGCTCGATGACTGTCGAATGCCTGTAGATTAAGACGCTTGTACCGCAGCGCAATGATCGTAGGCTAGCGTTATATATCGTAGCTGGGGGGTGCCATTGATGTCTCGCTTCTTCGTAGTAGCTTTTTTTATGAGGGTAGCGCCGTTGTTGAGATAAAAGTCTTGAAGGAAGTTGAAAAGTTTATCGAAGGTGTGGAAATTCGGCGATTTAGGTGGAGGAGGGATTTCTCTTGAGGAGATTTTGGCTGTTCCTAATAAAGATGGCTCGCTATCTATAGGGAGATCGATTTCGCTTTGTGATGCATTGGAAAATTCATTAATTAGCGTGAAATTATCATTATTAATGAAAAGGGACTCGGTTTCGCGGCTTATCATAAAAAACAGTCGAAATCGTAATATTGGCGGTGTTATGAAGGAGTGATATGGCCACATAAGACTGTAATGTAAAGGGGGAGGAGTTGTGGTTATAGGAGGAAATTTTCAGTCATGTGATGTTGCATGTGCGAAAAGTTATATGACTAGCAAAAAGGGGTTATTGAAATAGCACGACTCATTGTTTTTAGTCTTAAATAGCCAGCACATCCATCCCTTGATAGTGAACAGTCCATTCCCGGGTATTGCAAGCCTGGTGTAGTTCTCGCTCATGGACTTTAGTACATGTGATATCCAAGTTTCTTATCACCCAACCGCGGCGAGAAGCGCCACGTAGTGAGCTTTCACTCTTTAAGCTTCTTTCTACTCATCTACAACAGGAAGCGTAGTCTAAACCCTCGGCAAAACAGGCATTCACTCGACAGCAGCTTCAACGTAGTACTCAAAATGGTGCATAGCATAGAATAACGAAATCCGAAGGCAAGGGTTTATATTTTTAGAAGATACGAAACATGTTATCCTTGCAGTCGCGCCAGTTGCCTATCATACTGAGACAACGGCCCTTCAGGTGCATCCTCCCGACCCATCACGATCTCTATCATCCTCAAGTTTTCACCGTCGTGGAGAGCGCTGTTGCTCAACAATTCTTCCAACTCGCGCCAGTTTCTGGCAGATCGTGCAAATGAATTTTCAGGGGCTCCAAAAAACCGAGATGCCTCTAAATACCGCCACGAAGCCACGTAATTGTACCTCTGAGTTAACCCATGAATACATCGCTCGATTGTATACCCATTGTTGTTGATGAGAGAAACAACCACGTTGAGGTTATGACGAATCATGGTAGACAACTCTTGGGCAGTCATCTGGAAGCTGCCATCACCCATCAGGAGAACGGTGCGCGCATTCTTGATCCCGTGGTAACTATCGGTACTCATCAACTCCTTCTGAGCGAGTGCGACGCCTTGGGCTGCAGGGAGCATATACCCGATCGAGAGCCAAGTGACTGGCCCAAAGTACTTGGCGTGGGACGGCAGAGGAATATGTCGAGCCCCGTAGCCCGCTGTTCCAGTTTCCGCCATCAGAATATCTCCTGGTCGAAGGAAATTACCGAGTAGGCGCCAGACATTTGCTTGGTCGATCAAGCCATCGGAAGGTAGAGTAGAGAATGGCAGAAGACTATTCCTATGCAGATCGGGATATTTCTCGTACCTGTGCAGCTTGGACAGGTCCAGGTCCTGGACGAGTTGGGAGAGAAGGGGTCTTGCCGGGCAGTTTCGGAGGGTCTCATCAGCGAACTCGACCTCTGTATCCGTAAAGAGAATAGTGACTCGGGGGTCAGGAATGCTTGAGAAGAGGAAGGTGTTGGTGTATGTAAAATGAGGGCCAAAACAGAGGATCAGGTCCGCTTGATTGATAAAGTCCCAAGACTTTGAGGTCTCAAAACTGCCATTGTAGACACCGTGGACGTTGGGCAGTCCTTCGCCTATCAGCGACTTGGAGTATCCTGTAGTCCACGTCGGCCAACCAGTAGACTTGACCAGCTGCTCTACCTCGTTTACCACCCCGATCGCCCGTACTTCCCCGTCGACGATGATGACAGGTTGTTTCGCTCTGTACATCTTGTCCATGACCTTGGAGGCAGCGGAGCTAGTCAACGAATTTGCATGGTGACTTGGCAACGGCAACGCGTGAGCGAGACCCATTGCCGCCACTGGGGCATCAACCAAGTCGACTGGAACCTCGATGTACACAGGCCTGCTGTGTAGGAGACACTGTTGCAAGGCCCAGTCGATCTGCTCTGGGATGGTTCGGGTGTCTAGGAGTCTTGTCTGGGCAACGGTGAACGTGGCGATAGATCTCGGCGAAGCGTTCGAACTGCCCGTCCTCAAATGTGTCGTGGATAAGCAGCTTAGACTCCTGAGTCACTCGCGAAGGGGTACCCACGATGTGTACCACAGCAGCCCTTTCGGCGTAAGCCCCCGCGATACCGTTGATCGCGGATAGTTCTCCAACACCAAACGTAGTAACAACGGCGCCGATACCCTTAACACGGGCATACACGTCGGCTGCGTATCCAGCATTGAGCTCATTGGCATTGCCAACCCATGTCAAGCCAGCGGGCTCGACGTAGTCGAGAAGTGTAAGGTTGTAGTCGCCGGGGACGCCGTGGATGGCAGTGATGTTGAGTTGGCCTAGGCGCTGGAATAGGTATTCCGCGACTTTAACAGAGGATTTCTTCATACTGGGTGATAGAGAAGTCGAGGAGAGTGGTTATTTGGGTGCTGGGAGGGATCGGATAGTTTTCGACATGATATGGCGTTTGACGGTAGATATGTGCAGCACTGAGAACAAGCGAATCGTCGGATGGATGCCGACATCGGCGACATTCTCCCAGGCACTGAGCTAGAAAGGAGATAGGCGTTGACTACCCTCGGGCATCTCATGTCAAACATGGTGTGGCAAGGAATTGGAATCTGATTCCGCGTTCCTGGGCTAGTCTAATTTTGCTCCATCGGACACGTTATGCCGACCTCGGAGAAAGCATCGGAGAAATCTTGATGGCTTTCTCCGATGACATCTGTTCAAAATCTTGACTAACCGACGGCATTTAATCTCGATACCTCGGTCCCGAATATTATCCAAGGGCCATTCTAGCCGGCTAATGAAGGGATTCACCCAGGCTGCCGCGGAATACTTGTCTCTATCAACCATCACACTAGTTGGAACTCGGGGGCACTTTCTACCTCGGGAGCAGTTCTAGACTATCAGAAGGTAGTATCAGATAATATAATTCATGATGGAGGGAGGTTTTTCTTAGTAATTCCTAAGCATGACCTTCGGCAGCTGAAGAATTGGATATCACACTTTCATCACGTTTTTCACTCCCCCGAAATGGGTTGAGCCAAGTGCAGACGGTGAAGAACCATTCTCCAAAGACAGCAGTGTGTAGTTCATCTACTGACAACAACAACCAGAAGCCAGGGTCCCTGATTCAATTAGCGTCGCCGAGTTCCTCGAAGAAGAAGGTTATGGTAGACGCCCATTTGCCCAAGCACGGAATCCTTTCACATGTGCTCTGACAGGTAGAACATACACTGCTGCTGAGGTGACGAAGCGGGAAAATTACTTGTCGAGGGCACTGTATAGGAGGCCGGGCATGGGCGATGAAGGCACCGAATGGGACCGCGCCGTTTCTCTTTTCTCTTTCAACACGGTTTGTGATCCGATACAAACTGCTCTTTGAATCTGATTGAGACTGATCGTCTGCAGGTCGATTACACCCCACTGACCCATGCGGTCCATCGCATCAACGTCATCGTTACACCTGCCACTCCGTACTTAACTGTTTCTGAACTGCAAAGTTAGCTGCGATCGTCTGGTGCCAAGGCCCTGGTGACTTGTTCACAGCTCCTAGATAGTGCTCTAGAGGCTGCGTTGCAAGTTGGCATACCACGACAACATATCTTTATTCTCCCCTTGGAGGGAGACTCGCATGACTTATCACTGACAACAACTGAGGAGCTGATTGCCGAGGGCAGCTCGTTGCCGCCACTTCCACCCAACAAATGGCCCAAAGGCCAAGGTGCCAGGCAGGCCGCCTATCTCTGCTATTCTAGCGGAACGTCCGGGCTCCCGGTAAGAACAGCACATCCCTTGGGTATGGTTATGAACTACTTTGCTAATAAACTTGAACTCCCAGAAGGCAGTGGCTGTACCACACCTCAACGTTATTGCCAGCGTCATCCAGCAGCAGAAGTACGAGGCTGTCTACAGAAAGCAAAAGGGAATTGCAAATCAGGTATTACTTGGTGTTCTTCCACTCAGCCACATATATGGTCTGATCGCGATTGCTCATCTTGGACCCTACTGCGGTGACGAAGTGGTCATCTTGCCCAAGTACAGCTTGACTTCGTTCTTGAGAACAATCCAAGAATTCCGAGTTGAGGAGGTTACTGTTGCCCACCCATTCTCGTACAGATGCTTTCATAGAAGAAGACTTGTCAGTCATTTGACCTTTCAAGCCTCCGGTGTGTCCGCACCGGAGCCGTGCCGCTTGCATCGGAGACGGGTAAGGGCTTGCTGAACCGTCACAGGGACTGGCACACTTGTCAAGCCTACGGTAAGTCTAGTTTGCTCCGTATCACATCAATGCTAACCACTGGCTAGGCTTGATAAAGGCGACCTCCGTGATCACGCAAACCAGTGAAGCAGACATCTTTCCTGGATCATCGGCGTCACTGATACCTCTTACAACAGCCAAGATCGTCGACAGTTCTGGAAAAGAGGTTATTGCGTACGGAAAAGCCGGTGAGATGCTCGTTGAAGGGCCTGGGATTGTTCCTGGCTACCTTAACAATGAAAGGGCTACGATTGAGAGTTTCGTCTGGGACGATGATGGCTGTTGGCTCAAAACAGGAGACGAGGTGATGGTTAAGTTATCACCAAAGGGCAACGAACATTTTGCCATTGTCGACCGAATCAAAGAGCTGATCAAGGTCAAGGTAGACTTTCACTGACGTTTCTGTACAAGCCTGCAGCTAACAAGGATCACAGGGCTCACAAGTTGCCCCAGCTGAGCTGGAAACTCACATTCTGGGCCACGACTTCGTTTCTGACTGCACCGTTGTGGCGGTATCTAATGATCGCACCAGAGAGGCTCCCGAGGCCTACGTTGTTCGATCAAGCGAGGCTGCACCACGACTAGAACTGGAAACAGCCGAGGCGATCATCAAGTACGTTGAGAAGCACAAATCCAGGCACAAATGGTTGGCTGGTAGAGTGGAATCCGTGGACATTGTTCCTAAGAACGCTTCTGGGAAGATTCTTCGACGTGTGCTGCGAGACACGGAGAGGACAAAGGAAAAGGAGAGGAATAGCATTAGGAAGAGTAAGTTAGGAGAGACTAGTGGAGGCAAGATGGAGATTCAAGCTGGGGTCACACTAGTAGTGTTTCTGGATATGGCTGTACTGTACTGTACCCAGTGAAGCGCAATGCCGGTCTGGAAGGGGGGCGGAAAAGTCACACTGCCGAAGTGAGCCGCGGATAATGTGGCCGACAGCCGGTGCTGACTCGCCAACATGACGATGACTTAGTCAACTTACTTGTGCGCGCATTCCACATTACCAAACACTGGAGCCCCTCCCCAAGCTCCCGGTAATAATCACCTTCCCCACGGCTGATGTACTTATCTTTCGGTATTATCTTGCCCCTGCTTCTTCCCGCGGCTGCCCTTTCAGCAATACCTTTCTCGGTGTATCATGGAACAGCCCGAGCTCTCCACCAACGGGGTTACACCGACAGAACCCAAGCCGCCCAAGAAGGCCTGCAGGAGGGCAACAAGAGCTTGCCTCAACTGTCGCCGTCGCAAAGTACGCTGCGATGTGGCTCTCAGAGAGGGCACATGCACCAACTGTCTTCTCGATGGTAGGCGATGCGAGGTGGTTGCGAAAAGGCACAGAGGGTACGCAACTTAATCCGTGTTCGCTACGAAATAGTACTGATTCCAGGAAAGGACTAGGCTCGGCCATGGCATAAAGGTTGTCCCTATTGAGAAGCCGTCTTCGCCAGAACACCGCGCTGAAGAGAACGTCCCGTCGACTGGGGAAACTCAGGCAAGCAGTCCCATTGTCAACACTGTTTCCGACCCATACCCTGGAGAATCAGCGGCGGCGGCTACCGGCCTGAACATCGTGGACAGTGAGACACAGCTGTCGCACCTAGCGGACGGCCCTGCTGGTCCAGGTCAAGTACCTGCACATGATTCTACCGAAGGGACGACCGAAGATCCAACAGGCCTGGAGAAATTGCTAGAGTTCAATATGGAGAACTCCATTTGTGCCCCTCTGGGCGGGGTGTACGATTCTACCGTCTTCCATTTCTCAGCAAGCGTCCAAGTTCCTTTCAGTTACTATCCCTTCGTTGATCTCGCTTGTTTGGGCGCTCTCCCATCGACAGATGTTGCCTTCCTTGAATCCCAGGGTAGCCTGCATCTTCCTGCCCGTATCCTGCTCGACGAATTTATGCAGCATTACTTCCTCCACATCCACCCGGTCTTACCCCTTATCCACGAAGGCGACTTCTGGGCAGTCTATCAGCAGAGAGTAGGGGGGTCCTCCCCAGGGGCAATATCCTTGCCTGTCCTACACGCGATGTTATTCGCATCTTGCACCTTCGTTTGCGATACCACCGTGATGCGGTTGGGATACTCCGACATTCGGTCAATGAGAGCATCATTCTTTCGACGAGCCAAGCTCCTACTAGACTTTGGGGCAGATCCTTCCCATCTCTCTTCAGCACAGGCGGCCCTTCTTCTCTCGTTTTCATCCATGTCCACAAGGAAGAAAGTCGACACGTCGTGGCTCACTAGCGCCATCGAAAATGCCAGACTTGCCGACGCCCCCCGGTACTCTACAACATCTGTCTCGGTCGATATTGCACAGAAACGTCTACTCAAGAGGGTATGGTGGTGCTGCATCATTCGAGACCGGTCTCTAAGCCTCTTAATGAGGCGCCCAATTCTCATCACAAAGGAAGACTTTGACTTCACGGCCGATCGTCTTGAACTCTGTGACTTCGAAGATGAATTCGAACGATCAAAGGTTTATAACGCTGCTACAAAAAAGACACTGGCCCGAATTCTCATCCAAACAGTTGACCTCTTCGTGGCCCTCACAGACACCTTGGCACTGGTATTCTCGCGTGATTGCACTCAGACAATGTCTCCTGCGCGAAGTGCCGAGGTCTCAAAATGCGTCCATCAAGGTAAACAGCGACTGCATGGGTGGTATACAGACACATGCAAGGAGCTGCCAGAGCAGGTCTTTATTATGATGGCGACGCCAAGCTCCTTGGTAGAGCCGGAAACGTCCCACGATTCGATCCAGCTCTACACGAATCTCATGTTCATGTATTACCACACTGCACGCATGATTCTTTGCAACTTCGAGGTACTCCATCATTGCGTCTTCCAACGGTCTCCTGGTATCTCTCTGTCCTCGCTGCCAGTCATCTACAGGAACTTGCACGATTTGCAAGATGCGACCTGTGGCCTCTCCAATTGCCACAGCACACTCGTCGAGCGAGACCTGGTCCAATGGCTTCCCAACTCTGCTGTTGGCTGTACAGTCCTGCCTCTCATTCTCAAGATCATCGACGATACATGTTGCGAGCACGCCTTCCAGTTCCGACCCGGCTTGGACGAAGATACTTCCCCGGAGGGACGCCAGTCAGATATCTTGACCACAGTTATGAAAGTCTATCAAACCCGATATGACAGTGTGGATTGGATCTATGACATCGTTTGCTACATCGTTGATCTTGTCATGCCAAAGCCCGATGACCAATTGACAAATTTCGACTGGATCGACATCCTAGTCTTTCAGCCCGGCCTATATCTTCGGCTGATATTGAGCGTGGATATCTGCCTCAGCAAAGGGAGGTTTCCGCGTGATGATGAGGTGCCCCATCGTCTTGGTGACACTTGTCAATTGGATACCGATCTGCCGTCCCTGGAACATTTTGATACAGGCGAAGTGGAGAGCCTAGACTCAACCAGTGAAGTTTGAAGAGCACGATGATTCTATTATATTTATGGCAGATTCCACACCGCAGCTTCCATGTAGCAGCCCCGAGGATGACCAACCTACACTTGAGGAGTTTGCCCGCCGGGATTGTCTAGGCTTATTTGGCACCTTGATCGATACTTTATAGTACTATAGTTATATATAATAAAAGCCCTGATACTTATTCCAAAGTAACTAAGTAAGATAACAATAGAAGGTTCCTTTTCGATGTCTGGTACAACTTTATCTCGTGGATATTTGTCTGCCGTGAGTGTCCGCGTCGAATTTGCAGAGGTATGGCTGGTTCAGTCGCGAAGATGCTCTTAGAACCTTGAAGGACAAGTTTGAGGTATGTATGAAGGCCATTTGCCTTGGCTACTGTAGCAGATCAAGGCTGATATAATTGACAGGACAATCCAAGATGGCCCGGCATAGTTCCGCCTCTTATTATGGTTCAATCACTTCTTCTCATGAATCAAGCCGCGTCATATGGCAATGTGCGCCAGGCTCAGTCCAAGGGAAAAGAATGGCTTGATCTTGCAATGTAGAAACTAGCCCACGCCCTTCGGGACTTGTGCCTCTTCACTGGAACTGTGAAAAAGTGCTAGAGAGAACTCTCTGGGAGACTTTGGTTGTCTTGTTTTCTTGCGGAGCAGGCTCACGCGTTGCGATACCTGGAGAACCGCTCGAGGTATCCAACATCATTTTCACTAGACCTACGCATGGCGGATCCTATTTCAATAAGTGATCTGCGTCTCGGACTGCAAGGCCTTCCCGGCACGCTCGATTCGGATCATTAGACGCAGCTGCAACGAGCAGAATGCTACATCGAAAGAACGAGGTTTGCTTGCCTCGCCTTTGAATGAATGCTCGTTAGCGGGACACAAGACGAGCAGAATAATACCAGGGCGTTTGGATCAAGGACCATCCTCAACGACGATGAATTTTGGAAGCTGCAGGAGATTGTAGAGCAGTACAAACGATACCAAAGAGGGGCAGGCTGTAATTTTCTCGGGGATGTAGGGGATTCTATCTTGTCATGCTTACGGCTTGAAGTCAATCTATTGTTCCATCGCACTTTGATAGCACACTCTCAGCCCCTCAGCCGCAGGACACCTGAAACGATCGAGAGCTATCTATGGTAGAGGGTTTTGCAGACTAGGATCTGAGAGTCGGTCTGTGATGCCGTGGCCGTGGAATCTCGCGGTCACTGACTGCAGGGTCATTGCCGGTCTGCTACGGTCTTTGACTGTAGCGGCGCAGTCTGTCATTAAACCCCCGCGATCAAGAGCCGCGGGAGATGCGATGATGAGCGACCAAACCCTACTAACTATGACTTTCAAACACATTCTAAGTCAATGCCTGGAAGAGCATGACGAATTCTGGATCGGGCCCTTCCTCCCGGACGCTCCCTATTCCAGCGATGAGTACGCAGCCAACTCTGCCCTGTCGGCTACTCCATCTCCAATGATGAATAGAGTTCCCACCCCAAGCTATGAAGGAGAGAGCTGCCTTCATGACTAGGAGGTCTGCGGGGCTCAGGAGACGAACCTTTTAGACCAGCATTTGCTGATGAGTAGTTTTGACGATATGTGGAACAAACATGTAAATAGTGGAACGACATACGGATGCGACCATGAGGGGCGAAATCGGGAGGGACTAGAAAGCCAAGTCTGGGGGGCTGTTAGACAGGATAAGTTGAATTAATCGCGCCTCCGTAAAGTGTCAGTAGCCTGTCGTGCTCTATGGGAGAGGCAGGATACATAGGGTTCCAACCAAAAAACAAGGGCTTCGTTTCACCAATAATTAAAGCTACCCAGCTTACCCGGTCTAAAGGATGTCCATCTGGTATCATTGGTCAACATGTGCGGCTGATACCAGAAGCCATGGCATCGGGACGCCAACAAATCCTCCTCCCGTAGCTTGGCCCGATGGCTGCGGGGTTTGGCGATGAGAATGCGGGGTATCGGGTTCTGGCTCGTCCGTCTCCGGTCTAGACTGGTTTGGGGAACGTCAAAGCAAGGATGTGGCGAGAGTCTCCGGTGGGCAAACCTAACTCTTCCAATCTCGCCCCTCTTCTGAGAACATCCGAGCTTGCACCAAACCATTCGACTCACGGCTCTACCCACGACCGTGACCCGTCACTTTTTATGCGAACTGTGTTATCCCTAACGGACTGGAATCAGGCCTCAGAGCTCTTGCTAGTACCCAAGATCAAGTAGGGAAGCCCTGACCACAATGACCGTAGACGAGACGCCTGGCAGCGTGGAAATGGCGGAGCTACGACGCGAGAGGAAACGCCAGACAGACAGAATGGCACAAAGACAACATCGGAAACGCCAAAAGCAGTACATCGAGGAGCTCGAGGCCCAGGTCGCCCTTCTCAAATCGCCTGGTCCGTCTGAAACGTCCCAGCTCGCCACCCAGAACATCAGGCTACAGGAAGAGGCAGGTCTCTCCTTTGATGGTATCTGTTTAAAGGACAGTGCTAAGTTCAATATAGCTCAAACAAATGCATAGCCTCTGGGACGAAATGGAAAGCATCCTTCAGCGCCAACGCGAACTCAGACAACGGTCGATAATTAGTCGGCCTCCTGTCGCGTCGCATGGCTGCGCGAACCCCAACGACGACATAAATCGAGACAATGATCCCGGCTCCCAAGCAATCGTCGCGGACTCATTACATACTGAAAATGACCTCTCGGATCATATTGCGCCCCACCAAGAGCCGAATATGACCCACGAGGCCTCGGAACAGATTGGACTTTCTGGGCTGGAAGACCTCATGCTGCACGAGCCTACAACGGCGAGCCATATGTCCGGGACCTTGTGCCAAGATACTGACCTGGATTTGGACAGCAACTTTAACATGCTCGCAACGCATGACGACTCAATCGACAGAATACTCAACGGTGAAGGCCATCTATTTGATGAGAGTCACAAGGGCAAGATTTCCATGACAGAACCTTCCCAAACTGCCCAAATCAGTCCAGGAAACAATCGACACCAGCCTCTGAGTGCCTTGGATCAACCATCGACGATCACGGCCCAGACGAACTGTCCCCGATCTCATGCTGAAACTCGCGCATTGACACAGAGTCCGAGGAGGTCGAAGCGAGCTACAGGTTTCACATCGTGTGAGCAAGATCAAAGCGTCGGGTTTGCAATCGAGAATGAACCATCGTGGGAAGACTATGCAACTTCTCGTCAACCCGACGCCCTGGATGGGTTCATGGAGCTGTTTGGAGCTTATATGGAGCACTGTATACCCGCACTCGGCCCGACGATATGGTCCATCGATGAGGCACCTCGGACTCAGGACCTACCCATGCTTCTCTCCCCGCCATTGCCCAGAGACCGACCCCTTCATAACATCATCGAGCGTGCCAGAAAGAACCCGGTTGCTATAGGGCCACCAACGCTTGTCGACTTCTTATTTGATAACCCGACAAATACGCTGTCGGTTGATCTAAAGAAATATCTGGCACCAGTGCAGAAAGTGCGGCGCACCTCCGAATTTCTCGCAACTTACTGGGTGTTGTACCTGTTTCTGAGAGTCAGTCGAGTTATACATAAGCCCGGAACTTTCCTATCGTTTTGTTTACTGACTTCAAGACAGTGGCAGATTGTCCGGACTGACGAGGCCTACCAAAGTCTTCCTCCGTGGTTCCGCCCGACACCTCTTCAGCTTACCGTTCTCCATCCAGTTACGGCGGATCTCATAGCATGGTGAGGATGACGCGGATACCTAGCAAGCCCTCGAACTAACAGAATTTAGGCCCGAAATTCGCGAAGGTCTTATTCACATGTCTCTCGCAGACTCAGAGGCCCTACAGGAGGTTTCCGCCGACGTGGGAAAATATCTCACAGTTGATATTCAGGTGGCAGAACATGATCTACTGAATGATCCCCAGCAAATCGCTTCTCAGATCTTGAACCTCGCCAACTGGAAGCTGGACACGAAATTTTTCGACCGGTACCCCCAGTGGAACAGTATCGCTAGCGCTGGATGAAGTAGTTTATGACGCCAGACCAATAGAACAAGATTCGTGCCGGAAGTCAATTGCACTGAAACGGTAGAACATATTCTTTTATGAAATCACTAGTAAGGGAACAATGGCTTTTGAATGTGTTCCAAATCCAGATACCATGCAACGTCCTGCCCGTCTACCTCTGGCAGCGTGAAGCCATTGCCCATGAACTCAAACCTGTTGCGTGTACGATAGCGGATGTTGTAGTCTTCAAACCGAGGATGCTCGAGCATCAAGCGCCAGTGGACCAGGGATCCTGGATATTGAGCTGTAATCTTACCACCTGGGCGACCTTGGTTATACCAGGATCTGCAACCAGCTGCCCAGACACTTATCCAAAGTCAGCTTAATCCACTCATGTTGAAGTAGATGACAACTTACGTTCTCTCCAGCCACTTGTGCACATGCTCGTTGTACTCGGCAACGGCCTCGGGCTTCACGTCCATGGCCAGGATATTCTCGGTTTGGATCTTTCTGATGATCTTGCACACATAATTCTGTGCAGCTTCCAGGACAGTGATGAAAGATCCATGTCCGGCTGGGCAGTTTGGCCCAAGAGACCCAACTGTACACGAACAATTAGTTGTGTTAGAGGCCGGCATCGAAGACAACTCACTCAAGAAATTGGGAAAGCCACTCGCAGCGACCGCAAGGTAAGCCGACGGATCATCCTTCCAAGCCTCACCGAGCGAGACGTTGTCCCGACCAATAACTGGGAAAACTGGTTTGAAACTCACGTCAAATCCAGTGGCGCAGATGATAACATCGGCCTTGTATTCGGTTCCATCGGTAGTCCACAGGCCGTCCTTGGTGAAAGACTCGATTTCACCCTCCGCTAGTTCTACGTTGTCTTCCAAGAAAGCCTCTAGAAAGCCCTCAGCCGGGCCGAGCCGACGACAACCCATTGGGAACGTTGGAATAAGCCGTTGGACAAGTCGTTCGTCATTTTTCAGAATTTTCTTCATCCGTTGAGTGACGAACTGGACAAGCAGCATGTTAACATAGCACGACATCAGACAATCCGGCCTTTGAAGTCCGGCTCGGACTTACCTCGCGACCTAGCTTTTGGTGGGGATGGTCCGCAATGTTATTACGGAAGCTGGTGTTGATCTTTGTCTCTATCTCCTTTCGGTGAGCAAGGTATGCCTGGGGGTCCTTTGCGAAACTGTCCTTCTGCTCCTCTGTGTCTACATATAGGCTTAGCTTCTTGCTTCAACGGCATCCATGATGTAGCTACTCACAGTCAAAGTTGCGTCCTTCAGAGTCCGTGAACCCATCCATCGCGAGGCCGGGGCCAATCCACTGGGGTGTACGGTAGAACGAGATCAACTTCTTCACTGTCGGCCTAATGGCTGGTACAATCTGGATCGCGGAGGCACCAGAGCCGATGACAATGACGGTCTTGTCCTTCAAATCGAGGCTGGTGTCATAATTGGCTGAATGGGTGATTTTTCCCTCATAGGCCTCGCGGTTGGGAATGTCGGGCCACTTCCATGTGTTCAAAACACCAATGTTGGTGATCAAGAAGTCGGCTCGGTCTTCAAACGTTCTCTCCTCGTTGGACTCGTTGGTTTGAGAGATGGTCAAGACCCACTGGCCAGTTGCCTCATCCCAGGCCGCCTTGTCAACTCGGTGCGACAGCTTGATGTACTTGTCCACGTAGCCATTCTTGGTGGCGAATTCTTCATAGTATGATTGAATCTCAGCGGCTGGAGAGTAATACCTCGACCAACTCGACTTGGGAGCGAAGGGGTACTGATAAGCTGGAGAGGGAACATCGCAGCGACAGCCTGGGTATTTGTTGGCGTACCAGACACCACCGGGTTTGGGATATCCTATGAGCACCAAGTCAGATGATGACGTTTCTCAAACTGAGCATCAATAAAAGTAAAAGAATACATACTCTCGTAAACGATCAGATCAATCGAGTCTCCAAACTCTTTCTCTTTTTTGTAGCACATCATAATACCTGATGCTCCTGCTCCTATGCAGGCAACTCTCAACTTGCGAGGAGCCCACAGAATATGCTCAGAGACGGTGTAAGGGGCAGCTTCATCGTGGTTGATAGGCGTTCCGCCAACCCTGTTGTCAAAGGTGACGGAATAATCGTTTTCAGTCAGAGCTGTCATTGCGAAAGACGATGGGGTACAAGAGTAATGCTGATCAAAAGAGAGGACCTATTCCGTCAGCATGGGCAGAGATGTTGCATCTATACTCAAGAGGCGGCCTGCAACAAACACGATGCCCGTTATATCCGCCCTGGACCCTGTATCCAGGGAGCGAGATGCCGGGTTGTCAGAGCGATGACTCGGAGCTTGGTCAGCGACTCCACCATCATGACAGGATTGCGGGGGTTGCTGGGCTACCCCAGATTGAGGAAGCCGAACTATTGGGACCCTAGCCGAAGTATGGCGTCCTCAACCGCGCGCTGACTCGACATGAGAGTCAGCTTGTTACAGGGGGTAGGGGTCTTTAATGTTATTTCCCGCTAACTAATACATACCTGTACTTCTCGCACTTCTGATTTTCCTAGAGATCGCCAGACGTAATAAGTACTGGCACAAGAAGTTCATCAAGTGGCAACTTCCCGACTTGCGTCCCCTGGCAAAAAAGCCCACCCTGCGCAGCAGCAAGCTAGTCAGGCTTGCGACGTACACTTCCCCACCATCACAGGGTCCAGATCCACGATGAACCTGTAGAAACTCAGAACTAGCCTCGGCTGTGCGCTATCTTCCCCGTGGGGTTGATCCCAGCCCTCCTCTCATGCTGTCTGTGCGTGAACCGGATTTATGGGGTAGTCAAGGTGTGTCTCCCAGCGACACACCAACTCACCAACACGCACGAAGTGTAAGCTATCGAGCACTCGCGCGATCAAGCCAAAGACAGAGCCATAGTCACTGGATCCAACTATATTTTGTTTCGTTTCCTTCCATTTATTTCTTACCTCTTTTCTTACGACATTCCAAGCCATATCCTCTCCATCGACGAAGCCTTTTACCATGGATTCCAACAAACAGGTAAAGTCAATGTCTACTACTGAACACGTTGAGCAAAGTCACATGGGCACGCTGCAAGACATTGCCGATCTTGCTGCCCGCCAGACTGAGTATGAGAAGAGCCTCGGTTTCTTCGAGACGGTACGAGTGTTTTGGCGAAGCACTCTCTGGATTCTGTATGGCCAACTCGTCGTTTTCGGCTATGGCATCGATGGAATCATTGCGGGTAACCTGCTTGCAATCCCCAAGTTTCGGTAGGCTTTTTGTACATCTTATTTGGGTCATGACTGACAATATTGCCAGAGAGGATTACGGTACCCTTCTTGGAGAGGGCAACACCGCAAGCTGGATTATCCCGGCAACTTGGCAAAGCCTTTACGGTGGCGTCTCCCAGCTGGCTGCCATTCTCGGAGCTGCGTTCACCGGCTGGGTCGCCGATAAGATCGGACGTCGATACACCAACATGATATTCTGCGCCATCTCCATTGCTGGGGTTGGAGTTCAGTACGCTTCCATCCATGACGGGTCACTTGCAATCCTCACGGCTGGAAAGGCAATCAATGGCCTCTCCATTGGAGCATGGCTCATAATTGGGCCTCTTTATGCCTCCGAGGTTGCACCACTCAAACTGAGAGGCTGGCTCACGGCCATGACCAACTTCATTCAGTTCTGCGGCACCCTCCTGTTCACTGGCATCATGTATAAGCTAGGCCCTAAGAACGATGCCGACGCCTACATCATCCCATTTGCCTGTCAATGGGTCATTCCATGTCTCATTCTTCCTACTGCCTGGATCTGGCCTGAGTCGCCTGTCTGGCTCGTTCGCTCCGGACGCCGCGAAGCTGCCCAGAAGTCCCTTGACCGTCTGCATGGCGACAACCCGGCCATCAACAAGGACGCTGTACTAGCCATGATCGAGAACACTGTTGAGCAAGAGCGCGAGAATCGTTCTCAGACGGCAAGTGTGACCTATGCTTCTTGCTTCCGATCGACAGACAGACAGCGGACTTTGGTCAGTATGTTCATCTACGGGTGCCAATATCTGAGCGGTCTTGTCTTTGTCTTGGGTTATCAGTCGTACTACTACCAACTTGCCGGGTTTGATGCACAGTTTTCATTCCTGCTTGGAATGCTCAACAACATCAGCATGTTCATTGCCAACATCCTGTCTTGGCCGCTATTGACCGTCGTGGGTCGCCGACCTCTTATCGTCTGGGGCCAGCTTGCATGTGCCATCACACTCTTTATTGTTGGAGGAGCCTCTCTACCAGGACATAGGACAACAAACCTTGTAACTATCGCTTTCATGTTTGTCTGGGTATGTATTAGTCTCGACCTGAACGCAACGAAGCACAGCTGACAGTATTTAACAGGGCTTCATCTATCAGATTACGCTGGGGACAGTTGCCTGGACAGTTGTGGCAGAGATTCCCAGTTGGCGCCTTAGGTCACGAACCCAAGGCCTATCCAACATTGTTCTCTGTGCAGTGCAGTGGGTAGTGGGCTTCGTATTCCCATACATGTTCAACCCAGATGCCGGTAATCTCGGCGGTAAGGTTGGGTTCATCTTTGGTGCGACAACCTTTATAGGCTTTGTGGGATGTTGGTTATGGCTGCCCGAGACAAAGAACCGCACTGTTGCTGAGCTTGATGATTTGTACGCTGCAAAGGTCAAGCCGCGTTATTTTCACAAGACTTTTCTTACACATGGTACTGGGTCCGATGAAGGGAACAACAAGATTGAGTAGGAAGGTTGTGCTTGAATTCTTTCATCTTATATTCTAATGTTCTTGAACCTTTGGTTCAGTTATTACATTTCAATCTATGTCGACTAGTTGAGAGTAGTAGGAAGAATTTCAGGGTATTACTTTTGAGCGAAGCTAGCTTTTGATGAGACAAGATGCCGTAAGAGGCCGAGGGATAAGTTGCTGCCGGCAGAGTCACCGGATACAACGATGAGTTTTCCCCGAGCTTGTACATATTCAAAAGTAGGTATAACCTGACCAAGAGCGCCCGGGTAGGGGTTCTCTGGTGCAAGATCATAGCCCACGACAAAGATGTCAGCTAAGACGCCACGTATCTGCAGCTCAATGCTCAGCTGTAAGAGATACGGCGTCACTGACTCCGGAGACCCACTTACGAAACCTCGTCCATAAATGTAAAAGATTGTTTGGGTTGATCTAAGGAACTTGGTAAAGTAGGTCTCCCGATATCCGGCACCGGTGATCCGCTCTAGTCAGGCATTGTCAGAAGAATGTTTATGTGCAAAAGTGATACCGTGTCGGTTGTCGTCTTCTCGTTCATTAAGGTCGGGCAGCCTTGTAATTGTGACTCCGCATTCGCCTATCCTGATGTGATGGTTCGGAATTGTTGCATGGTCAAACAAATTGCGGACCTTGGTTACATTGGCCTTTGTCCGCTGGGCTGGAAGCGGTAGCTTACCACCTAATGGTCGCATTAACGAGCATATGTTGAAGAGTCGGCGATCCTGCCCCCAACGACGCTGATACGGCGGCCCGGAGTCTGGTCTTAGGCAAGATATAATTTGCATCAATAACAATTGACTAGGAACATCATCTATCAACTTGGCCACCTCTGGTAGCCTTACAAAGCAACAAAGGCATGCAGGCCGATAGCCGGAAATCGTCCAAGAGTTTGTCAACGCTTTGTCATTGCTAAGATCTTATCGATAGAAAGATCAAGACTAATGTTCAACAGCAACCGTAGGATGACTATGAGCTTTTCAGACAACAGCACGTCAAGAGATGGGGAATCCGTTGAGCGAAAAGAAAAGAAAAGAAAAGAAGAGCCGAAAGCAGCTACGAACAATAGTACGACCAAGAAGGAAGGCTGCTGCCGCCGAAATCATTGGATGCACCCACAGCCCACAAGGCTACTCCATGATCGGAACTGACTCGCTGGCTGACTCGCTAGGGTCGTGTTGCAGCACCATGTCCACTCAGCGGCATGAGTCAGTTAAGCCCTCGTTGGATCCGGTTTGAATTGCGGGGAAAGTCCGCGGCACTTGATGGCGGTTAAAGAAACCCGGCATACGAACATTTTAAACCATTGTTGTGATACTACCCAAGTCCACCAACTTAAGTTTTATTTCTGGATACCTTCATCGACTCCCTTCTCAAGTTTCTCATCGCACTGAGAGCGTCGAGTTTATCATGCCTTCACTACCCAAGTTGACGTCTCTGCAAAACCGTGTTGCGATTGTGACGGTAAGTATCGACTTGCGCCACTACAGCATTTATTTATATTGATCCAAGACATTAGGGAGCCGGTGGTGGACTTGGAAAGGAATACGCCCTCCTGCTGGCTTCATATGGGGCTCGGGTGGTCGTAAACGACTATGGAGGCTCTCTGGACGGTCAACGTGGAACCATTTCTCGTGCTCAAGCTGTCGTCGACGAGATACGAGAAAAGGGAGGAGAGGCGATTGCCGATGGTCATGATATCTCTGTACAGGCCGAGGTCCAACAACTAGTACAAAACACCATAACTGCGTATGGGACAGTACATATTGTGGTCAACAATGCGGGTACCGCTGGCCAGGCCAGCTCTCACGACAATGTCAACGTCGACTCTTTCCGGAGAACCTGGGAGATTGCCGCTTTGGGAACTATTCTTCTCATCAGCACGGTGTATCCGACCATGGAGAAGCAGGGATACGGCCGCATCATCAACACTTCCTCCGACAGCATCTTCGGCATGGGTGCCGGAGGTGATGGGGGCTACGTGTCCAGCAAAGGAGCCACATACGGTTTAACCCGAGAGCTTGGCCGAATGAGCTCTAGGCATGGTATCAAGATCAACGGAGTTTTGCCCTCGGCTGTGTCTCGAATGTCCGACCTCTCGCCTGTTGTCAAGCGTATCACGAGACAGTACTTTGACACTCACCTTGTGGCCGACTTTGTGGTAGCTTTGGCCAGCGAGGAATGCCCCGTGTCTGGGGAATTATTCAGCGTCGGTGGCGGGAGAGCCGCGAGAACAACCTTGGCTACTGTCCCGGGACATTCTGGAGAGAATACACCAGAGGGTTACTTGGCCAACTTTGACAAGGTCCTTGGAACAACAGAGGAGCTTTTTGTACCGAAGGATACTCTAGACCAGATTTCATATGCGATAAGGCATGCAACTGGCATAGATGTAGGTGTCATCTCTTTAGAAGAGTGATTAGCACTGGCAATCTTGTACACATTCAACAAAGCCAACATTCCATTAACGTAACGTAGTAAACTGGTCAATTGCAGTTCACTAAGTATATTGAATCTTTTACTGTCATCCAGGGTCGCTTGTCGATTCAGTCAATGCCGGGAAGCGTCCGGCATACCGTAGCCAACACACACTGCTGGCTAATGTTTGTACACTTCCACCTGCTTTGAGCCTATACATGCCTTTCTATTGGCCAACGACAAGGCAGCAATGTATAGGGAGGCCGTTCAACAACGACTCAACAGGCTTGGTAAAACCTGATTCGTGCTTTGCAATGCGGGAGGCTGACCACTGCGTTGGCTCGAGCAACTGGCCACAACGTGATAAACAATGGCGAGTTTAGATTGTATATTTACACAGTTACAAAGGCTACTTGTATATACATTTAAGAGCGGCTATAGCTCTAATGTCCTTCATCCATTTCTTCTCAGAAATCCATCGATCGGTCCTTCTCACCCAGCTTTTGGCTTCTTCACAGTGTCTCTTATCATGGGCGTCAAAGATACCCTGAACAAAGATGTCAGCACTGTAGAGTATGAAGAGGATAAGGGAGAAAGGTTATCCCTGGAGGGAGCAGCACTTGATGTCTTTGGTCTCGGTTATGGCCGATTCGCATGTCCTATGTCCTATGTTGTTTAAAGCCGACATACCCCTCGATCGCATCGTGTCTTGGTGCCTCGGGCCGAGCTTCAAAATGCTGCTGCCGATGCTCGGTCGGAAATTTAGACAACATGAGTGTCAGTTGCGCGAGTCAGCGGAACGCCATGCCGGCGTTTCTCCGCTCTGTGTCTGAGATCGACACGACTGGGGGCTACCTTGGAGGTGAATAAGAGCTAAACAACGGGTCGTTAGTTGTTGGTCATCGATTGCTTACTTTGAAGGAGTTGCTGTTCATTTGCTTTGGTCTTAGAAGCTGGTATCTCGGCGATGTCATTCTTCGGTCCCTATCTTGAACCTAGTGAGTCACCCTTAATCTCCTAAACCTTTCCCAAGAAACGGTTATAACATTTAGCAGCCCCTAAAGGCCTTTCGGTATGGAATTGGATGTTTGAGGGAAACCTGGCACTGGGCTTGTCCCCAGCGGCTGGCTCCGAACCAATCAGTGCCCGTGGGTTCCGCGACAGTACGACGGGGGCATTTCTTTCGTACAGAGATTTGAAGAGTATTGCTACTGCCGCCTCTACACTTCTCTCCAGAGACTATGACCTCAAACCAGGGCAGACAGTCGCCATAGTCAGCAGAAATCTGCTTTGGTATCCCGCTGCAATGCTGTCTGCCAGTCGCCTTGGTGCGGTCGTCACAACACTGCCTGCCGAGGCTAAGAAGGATGACCTTGTTTATTTTTTCCGCAATTCACGCGCAGTTCTAATATTTTCCGACGACACGGCGCTTGATCAGGTCGAAGCAGCTTGCCAAGTAGTTGGTTTATCGACGGACAAAGTCATTCGCCTGGAAAGATCGAGAAGCGAGGACAACACGTTTCGGGCTTTACTTCAACGAGCGGAGGCCCTTGATCCGGCTACTTATGCTAAACCATGGGTCCCGAGTAGCCATGGCGATTCGCCGTGTGGATTTCTTTCTTTTAGCTCTGGAACTACAGGCAAGCCGAAAGCTGTACGTTGGAAAATTCCTCATGTCTAATATGCTTATCGACCATTCAGCTGACCTTACTGTAGGTCATAATCTCTCATGAGAACCTAATCAGTCAGGTGCGCCAAATGCGTCAGATCACGCCGGTCAATCGACGAAGCACCCTGCTGGGTATTTTGCCGTTCTTTCACAGTAAGAAGCACCATATTGCAGGAGAAGGATGACTGACCATGTCGATTAGTTACTGGCCTGGTCCACCTACTTCATTTGCCAATCGCTTTACAGCAAGACGTGGTAATAATGGCCAAGTTCAACATGACGCGGATGATGCAGACCATTGTCGAGTTTCGATGCGACGAACTGTGGCTTGTACCTCGTGAGTTACCTGATGTGTTATGCTAAGATATCTCCTGCTGACCTCAAAAGCTTTGCTAATCCGACTCTTGAACGATCCATCAGCTCAAGGATATGACTTGTCGTTTGTGAAACAGTTCAACACAGGCGCCGCCCCACTCGCCGAACAAGTCATTGCGCAGCTCGAGAAACGATTCCCCAAGGTGTCTATCCGCCAAGGTTGGGGCATGACTGAAACCACCTCTTGTTTGACAGTGACACCTTCTGAGCTCACCACCTGGAGTAACGCAACAAAGGTTGGGAAGCTTGTCCCTGGAACCGAGATTCGTGTCGTAGACCCAGAGACAGAAAGAGACGTGCCCAAAGGGCAGATCGGAGAGGTAAGTTATAGGACACTATAGCGGGAAAATGAACCATCCCTAATGATACTATAGATCTGGGCCCGAGGCCCTCAAGTGACAAAGGGATATCTCGACCGCCCAGAGGAAACTGCGGCTTCTTATGTCAATGGAGGGTTCTTAAGAACTGGGGATCTTGGAAACATTGACGAAGAAGGATTTATAACAATCCATGACCGAATCAAGGAGATGATCAAGGTAACCGTGCTCACCTCGGCCAGTTGTATACAGAGCTGACAACCAGTTGTAGGTTCGGGGCCATGCCGTTGCCCCCGCAGAGCTCGAAGACCTTCTCCACGGACACCCTAAAGTCAGGGATGTAGCTATTATCGGAATCCCAGATGACTACTCTGGCGAGATCCCTAGAGCTTTCATAGTCCTGAGAGATGGAATAAACAAGGGCTTCGAGGTCGAGCGAGAATTACAGGACTTTGTTGCCTTTCGAAAGGCAAAGCACAAGAGACTTGCTGGAGGCGTGGAATTTGTCTCTGAAATTCCCAAGAGTGCATCTGGAAAGATCCTTCGGCGAATGCTTAAGAACTACTGGAAACAGCACCAGAAAGTTCAGGATGGTAGACAGGCCAAGTTGTGAAGAAGATCAATCTGGATCTAGAGAGGATTGTGATTTGGATGTAGATAGATACAAAGATTTCAAAGTCAATAATCTCCTATACCGGGCGGTGCGGAGGGGTCTTCTTGTCTGATAAAAACAGATTCTCCTTTCCAGAAACTCTTCGGTGAGCTCTGGATGAGTGAATATCCAAAATCGGCTCTGTGCAATCTGTTCCACGATGGCCTGACCGGCCTCGACAATGTCCATCCCGCGTGTCTTTGCCAACTCAGCCATTGGATCATGACGTTCTTGCAAGCCCTGGGTGAGAGAGCTCCATCTCCTTGGTCGCCGTTGAATATCCCCGTATTCAACAAGCCCTGGATGATCGATCTGACATGAATGGGAACCTTGTGAAACTGTAGCTCCACATGAAGCGCCTATGTTACGGTGTTTTACGGTATTGGGTTTTGATGGCGTCATGTATTGATAAATTTATCTTTTGCTGTTGTGGCCGATGGTCTCTTGTGGACTCATCATTGAAGACCATAATGATAAGTACATCTTTCATTGTACTTGTTCAACTCCCCTTCTATACTACCCCAGTCTTTTTACCTGTGACCAGACAGCCAGTAATTTTCATTCTCGTCTTCACCAATACTAAGGAACCCTTCAAGAAAGACCAGGCGCTGGTTATTCTGGATGTATTCTGGCCTCAGCGGCCTCCTATCCCGGGGCGTAGCGACGGCTGCTTGGGAATCGAGTCCAAACATGTTTGACTTTTGCCAGTTGCATAAACTTTGTTGGTGCATGCCGATGTCACAGAAGAATACAAGGAGCTTCTGAGTGAATTCACGTTGCAGGGCCAAGACGCCTCGATCTGCGCCTGTGTGCCCGACTTGCTCGGCGATGGCTGGACGCACTTCCAGAGCCAGCTAGCTGAGAGGGTTTGTGAGGATGTCCCTTGTGGGAAGAATCACTTTGGCAAAACCGAGGGCGTTAGAGATGTAGGGCTGGTCGTTTGGTAGAGTTTCTCTCTCCAAGACCTTTCGTAGAGACATGAGAGGCTTGCTCCTCACGCGCATCGGTATACCATTTTTGCCAGCAGGCGGCTAGAATGCAGAGCATACGGATCTCCCTGGCACTCAGACCCAAGCCTATAACATTCAAGAGCCCGTATCTAACCATGGAGAGTGTAATTATGCCTATCGAGGCGAGCTTGTGTGGCTTGGTTGGGTGTTTGCCCACCTCGGCCAACGGGTCTGAGTCGAAGCTGGCGGGAGTAGTAATCTCGTCGTATCTTTCCTCTAGAACCCTCTTCCATCCCTTAGAGATAGCCTTTTGACCTAGAGCATAAATTGCCAGGTGTGGCTAGTAGAGTACGGTCATGGTCTTGTCACGGAACGTGGTGACATACAGCAGCCCATATTTCCCTCATCTTAGTCTCCCTCTTGGCTTCTGCCCTCCGTCGTGTTTGACTAGTGTCGATGGCGACGAATGGAGGTGTTTAGGATCTAGAGTATCGTAGAGGGCGAGCAGAGTATACGCGATGACCGACCTGAAGACGATGGTGTCGCCAAAGTGGTGGACTGGGATCACCCGATCGCCGGGAACGTAGTTGGTGGGGGGTTGCTGGCGAAATAAGCTCATCGTGCATGTTCACCTGTGTATGGGGACCAGTTGACTGGGGTCAGGGCTTGAGGCAATGCAAATTATCGAGATGTCATTTCTTGTTAATACAATATGGAAGATTTAACATAGAGAGTGAGTCTGCAACTGCGTTTAGCACTGAGCTGGGGAGATCGCCTTACGGGACACCAAGAAACAAACATCGGCCACGGCGTAAGTACATGGTCCACCCAAAGACTCGGCTCAAAGGGTCGCCAAAGAAATAGAGGTTAGGTCTCCTTTTTTAATTTTTAAAAAAAGCAAAGATGGATGGAAGTGTTATCGGCAACGTACCTTTGATCGTTGCCCAGTAGCGATTTTGATAAATTAAGAACTGTTCCGTCTTGGAAACTACTACTAGCGTGACGTTTAGGTCCCGGATAGCAGCTGTTGGATAAGGTCATGTACACAGGCTTAGTCACACTCGGCAAAAGCTCGTTGGGAGGTCGGAAAAGCTATAGCTAGATATAGCCCAGAGACGACAGGGAGTAACCCGCATTCTTTAGTAACCGAGTCAGCACGCCGTGTCAAGGCCCCAGTCTGAGGCCCACATTTGCACAGTAGGCCGAGTCAGCTTGCAGAGTCAGAAACAATCAGTAAGTAGGCAACACCACAGCCCGATACCATTCCTACTTTAGCACTCCCACGAGCAATCGCAGCCTTCTAATAGTTTCAAGGACACAATAGAGTACAAGACGTACCCCTCAGAGAAGTATCATTCGTTTTCTAAATACGTCAGCCAAAACGTCCCATATAGTCCAAAAGGTAACTTGCCTAAGTACATGTTACCAAGAAGTACGTTTCCCGATTCTTTAGTCTCATTGAGCGTGTGCGTCTTTCTTTTCTCTGAAGACACGGCTTACATTTAATTAGGTGGTTTTGCCGGACAACGCACGAGGCTGGAGCTCATCTCCATTTCCCGACCGGTTTGACCATTGACACCGCACCTACAATGGAGGCGAAAATCTCTTCCCCTTTAGGGATATCTGATAAGTTCAGGATACTAGCCTGCTTCACCCTGCTTTACGGTTCGCCCTCGGCCTGAAACATGCCCTACCCTTCTTGACACTGGTTGGATTATATGCCGATCGAACTTTCAGTTGACTCGGACGGCTAACAGGCTATGTCTTACCCAAAACAAAGCTTCGAGCTTTGCTATTGCGAGCATTTGGGATCCAAGGACCAAACCTCCAGCACATGCTAGCAAATGCCTCGGTGAAATGGTGAGCTTACTATATCCGAGATATTATTTGCTTCCGCCCATTAATGATGCGCATAGGATGTCTGCTTTTCTTACGACATCGCAATTCCGGAATGTCATCCAGAACCATCTTGCGGGCCCTCAAGACCTCCTCAAGGGTTGTCCAACCCTGCTTGAAGAGCAAGTGACAACCGAAAAGGCAAGTCAACCAAGCATCGCACTAGACATCCTGGGCTCTGGTCTAATGCCTCGGATTGCAGGTCGTGAGCGACGGTTTTAGTGGCATCTACGCCGCCAAGTTCCCCCGCTCAACTCATATCATCATGTATGTCCATGGCGGCGGCTTCGTGTCCGGCTCTCCAGAGGGGGTCGCAGGCTGGCTGCTGCAGCTGATTGTTGAGCTCCGCGCTCGCGGTATCCTTGCCGATGTGTTCTGCGTCCGTTATGACCTTGCTCCTGAACACCCTTTCCCAGACGGGCTGCGGCAGATCGTGGCGGCATACGAGGAACTCGTTTCAAGAGAGGGCAAGCCCATCATTTTGGCCGGCGAATCGGCGGGCGGCAACCTCTGCCTAGATTTGCTCCGTCACCTCGTTGATCCCCACCCGGAGATTCCACCGGTGAAACGAGGAAACCGTCATGGGAAGATTGTCGCCGCCTGTTTGACGTGTCCTTGGGTGGACCTTCGCAACGAGAGCGAGTCTTTCCATCGGAATGCGAAGTACGACTGCTTGGAGAAGAAGGTCTTGAACAAGTGGCGCGAGGCCTACCTGGGAGGGCTGCGACCCAACGACAACTGGACGAGCCCCGTTGATTTCCCTGGGGATTGGCGAGACATGCTACCACCGCACGTACTTCTGGTAGCAGGCGAACTAGAGCTTTTTCTCAGCGACATCCTCCGTCTGGCGGACAAAATAAGAGAGGTACCTACGTCCCGTCGATGCCCTATATTTGCGCTACTAGCCGCCTCTAACATGATCTTCATTCTCGGTAGGGCGGACACAAGGGCCTCGATTTATGCGTTGTCCCTCTGAAAGGACATGCCTGGCATTTAGTCGACTTTGGCGGCATAGTTCCTGGCAAGGAAGCAGCCAAGGCCGACACGGGCAATGCCGATAGCTACATGGGCGTCACGCTGCATGCGGACTGGATTGCCGAGAAGCTTCAACCCGCAACTAAGTAGCTTACAGGCGGCATAAATCGGATGCACTATGCAGTGGTTGACTCGCCCGATGTTCGTGGCTTGTTGGCCTGGCCGACAAAAGAATATAGCTGCTTAGCGAGGGGGGAGTGACGTGGCTTAACCTACTTATCATTGTACCGGTAGTAATCTAGTCACGTAGTGGGGTTCTGCCGCATTAGACCTCGCGGTCTCATACAGAGTTGTGATAGTAATTTCAAAGCTTGATATGCAGACATGGAAATCATAAAACGCTTGGTTAACTATGGTGCTAGAGTATTCACCTGCGTCGGCCCCTTGAGCTGCGGGTATATCTCAAAGAACTTATTGCCCAGCTTCCAGTTTGCTAGATTTAAAATCTCAGTTGTAATACTTTGTTGTGGTCTTCCCCAGAGATCACTCTCGGTGGCCTGGATATCTACCGTCATGTGCCGGGCGATGTCTATAGACACGGCGTCCAAATCGGCGGCGTGCGATTGTGTGGAATGTGTCATGCGAATCATTCCATCGCGGATCTCGGGCCTTGCGAGCTATTGCATTAACTGAGGTATTCAAGGAAGGACGGCTTAAGAATATGATCCCGGTTTCGCTACTTACCACGCAATAAGGTCTGCGCCGACGGGGTGGGGAACCATAATCTGCATAGTTGTCGGCCGGAACCAGGGAGGAATGCTCTCGTATGTTTCAGCTGTCTGCATAACTTGGTACTAGAACGGTGTCAATGACATGTCTAACTCTGTGACATAGGCGGAGAACCTACCCTGAAAAAGAGGTAAAGAACCCAGTACGTGGCAAGATATTCAGGCATGCGCTTCAGATGGCAGACGGGCGATAAAAACAACTTCAGATCAGCTGAAAGTGTGTTGCGAGGGTTTTCAAACAAAAAGTCCTCGATCTTGGGCTCCCCAATGCTGTCTTTATTTTGTTTGGCCCGCGCTATGAGCATTCGGACTTGGAGATTTCCAGGCATCGATGGGAGCTGCCACAGCGGCAAGCCTCCAGGGCTCCCACAGGCGGGCATGGAGGGCATGTTGACAACGGGACTTGGCCTCGGGATGCCAAACGGTAAGTCGTGCTCGATACTGGCACCGACCGAAAGTTCGTCGAAGTTGTCCGTCGAACCGAGAAGCCTGAATGGCTGGTGGCTTGTCGAGAGACTGTCGTGGCGGTGCGAATTGCTCAATGATCCTAGGAGACGCTGGACGTGTGGCCAGGCGATTTCGCCGCTCCCGGGTTCGCGACGGCCCTGGACAGCGCCCTCTGAGCGTGGTTGATCCAATCGGAAGATACCATGGCCTGAAGCGGCCTGACTTGTTCTCGGCAGGGGGGTCTGAGACCAGGACGGCGGAGAAGCCAACAACTGCAAAGTACTGGATGGTCTTACTGCTAACGGAGGCTTGCTCATCGCAGCAGAACCGACACTTGCGCCCAAGACGGCTGACGTGTCATACAGAGCTGGATTTATTAGCCAGTCGTCTAAGTCGAGCCTATCCGCGGTTAGTTCAACAAGATTCTGTTGATGCTGGATTACTCCGGCAGGCTCCGTAAGATCCCCAAGTTCGGCAGCTAAAAGCCCTCGATCTCCGTCTTGGACTTCTTGACGGGCCAACTCATCAGCAGGAGAAGAAGGAACTGCCGCAGCTCTGGCGTCGGGTCTGACGTCGGCATGCGAGTGGTGGAGGTCGTGCTGGGTGTCAGAATTCTCGCTAACTGGCTCTTCCTGAGAACTTCCTTCAGAGTCGGCAGACACCGCCTGCCCCTCTGAACAGCAGACTCCCGAGCTCCTTAGCTCGTTCAAGATGGAGTGCTGGCGAAGCTCGTGCTGTCGACGAACGAGACCTTCCATCTCGTCCCAGAGGGCTTGCATCTCTTTCAGCTGGCAAGCGCGGTCAGTGAAAAGACAAACCATCGGAATCATTATAGATCGATGCACACCTCTTGCTGTAGACGAAGGTTCTGCGCGGCGTGCCGAACCGCAGTCTCTGACTTGCTGGCGGACTTGAGCAGCGCGACTTCAAATTCGAGCTCTTCGATGTCAAGCCTTTGCCGCCTTCGATGATTTCTCTGGGCAACCCTGTCCGCGCGTCTCTTTCGATCCAGCCGCGACTCGGCGGCCGCAGCCGTATGTGCTGTCGCTACATCGGCACTGAAAGGTGACGGAGCCGTGGGACTCGCGCTGTGGTTCGTTCCCTGCATGGCTTACCGCAGTGACGCGCCTTGCTATAAGAAAATTCGCCGATGGTGATGGAAAGCGTCGATAGCAAAGTAAATTTCAACCCCTTTTAAGCCACTCGTACGTTCTACGCGATCAAATCTCTTCGATGATGGATGCAATTGGGGAGGTTGGCGGAAATTGGGGAGAGGTTGCGTTCCCCGCTTGGGCCCTACCCCGGAATATAAAACCAGTAGCAAAAGTGGCTGACTGCACGGCCAGTCTACCGTCAAAGCCACAAACGCGGGGTATGCCATGAAGCTTATTAAGGCCCCGTTCCGTAAGCCCGGCCAAAAAGCATGCATTCCCCAATTTTGGTTAGTTTCATTGCATACCTACTGAACTCCATTTGGTCAAATGGGCAAAACAGGTCAAACGTCAAAAATTTGCCTCTTTTCTGCAAAAATTCAACTTTGTGCTAAAAAGCACTCACTATAGGATACAAGTCTCTATAACAGTAATCGATCTTTCATGGTTAAGGTGACAAGCAGCCTACATTGGGGGCTTCCAGTCGGCTTCCCTCCGTCCCCGGAAACTCTGCCGGGGTTCCCTGCAGCTCCAGAAAACGTGCCCTTGCTGCCATGACCACCTTGCTTTCCTCCGGGTGCGTCAAGACCCAGAACTCCCCTTGAGCTATTTGTTCTAGGATAATCCTGCTCGCCTCCTCGACGCCCATGCCTTTTTCCTGCGCCATTCTTGCCAGCTTCGCTCGGTATGGCTGCACCCGATCACCGCCCGTGGGTACATTAGGGACTGGGTTAGAGTCGAAGATGTCCGTGCGTAAAAGACTGGGAATAACGGAAGACACGTGAATGTTTGCTTCTTGGATTTGGAGTTCCAAAGCGAGTCCCTCTGTAAAGCCTTGTACTGCGTGCTTAGTCGTAGCATAGACTGTCTGGCCAGGGAGAGAACCAAAAGAGGCCAGACTAGCCGTGTTGGCGATCCAGCACTCCTCTCCGGATGCTAGCATCCGGGGGAGGAATGCCCGAACACCATGGACGACTCCGTGAATATTGACATTGAGCGTCGCCTCCCAACGAGCGGCCGAGACCTCTGAGATATAGCCGAGAGTTTCAATACCAGCGTTATTAATTAACAGGCGGACCTTCCCGTGACGCGAGAAGATATCATCTGCAAACTTGTCGAGGTCTGTCGGTTTCGATACGTCGACCATAAACGCTTCGGCACGGCCTCCGGAAGCGATGATATTAGAGGCGACGGACTGGGCGCGGTCGTATGCTATGTCGGCGATGATGACGGTCATGCCAAGGGCCGCAGCGAGCTTTGCGAGGCCGGCACCAAGACCACCCCCGCCACCAGTGATAACAGCTACGCCGCCCGAGAATGCATCTTCCGGTGTTCTTGGGGGCGACATGACTATATGAGGACGGTTGGATTTTTGTTTTCTTTTTCGTGGAGGAGTGTTTCTCTAAATAAAGTCCTTTCAAGTTGGCGGTGGGGGTTTTAACTCTGTTATAGAGTTGTGAGATCTAGTATTATGGAGTGAATTAGAGGTATGCTTCTTAGCCTACACTGAGTCATTAGCCTGACTCAGGACCTATACTGAGTCAAACACCTGACTTTGGAACTTAATGCTAGACTTTCTAATATAGGGACCCTACCTTTAGCTATTACTTCTCTTAAGATAAAAAAAAAGACATAGAATAGTAAATTTATTAGAATTTTAATATATTAATACCCTATAAGGAGATTATATTATTTTAATTAGATCTTATTAAGTTTAATAATAAGGTATTAATTATATAAAGTAAGAAATTATATAAATAAATAAAACCCTCTTTTAGCATTTATAATTAGCTTAGTTTAATAAAGTCTTACTATTATAT
>SSHR01000961.1:0-10337 GCA_006518225.1 Fusarium neocosmosporiellum | reverse complement strand
TAGGTTAGGCCTCTCTTTTTCCATAACAGAGCTATAAGAATGCCTCCTTTATATAGCAAATATTATATATTAGGTAACATAAGAACTTCAAAAGATTATCTATTAAGATATTCAGAACTAAGAGCTTTACTAATTGCTTTTTCGAAGCCACTAAAGGCTTAACTATAATATTTATAGTAGATATTAGACCTAATATTAGAGTAGCCGCTTCTCCCTTTAATAATAGCATTTAAGCAGATATAATAGTAATCGGTTATTACCCTGGAAAAGTTCGAGTTTAATATAGCTTTAAAGCACTTACTATAATTAGCTATTAAATCAGAGCTAGCTATTTAAGAAGCTACTATTTTTAAACTATCTACAAAACCATTCTTTTAGCTGCCTATAGAGCCTCTATCTCTGTCGCATATAATCTCTCCCTATAGGCCATTACCGCCTCTATTTTCATAAAATTCAGCTTTATCTCCGCCTCTTAGGTATAATGATCCGCGGGTAATTCACTAAAGATACATTGCGTCTAGAGATGCTTAGTATAAAGCCCAAGGCCGTGAGAATTTTATGGGGAATTAATAGTATCGAAAGGCAATGGGACTACCCTTGAGATATTCTAAAGAAAGCTTCAAGTGGTGTCTTGATTATAAGTAGATGGGGAAATACTGTACTACCTCGACAGGCTCAAGGGAGTGGACCAAAGAAATCATGGCTTATCTGGACTGGGACAAGGCAGAGATAGATCGTATCGAAGCCCGGGTAGCCCGGGAGACGGAAAACGGGCGATTAGTCACTAACAGAAGAGGCATGGGTGAGCTTTGGGAAATAGCACAAGAAGACATTGATGAACCAGAAGCCTTGTACTCAGCCATGGAGCAAGAAGAAAGTTGTATTATAGTTCGGCCATAGTACTTCTTAAGTCTATCAAGAACAATCTCAACTCTCCAACTCTACAAGGGGAAGAAAGAGTATCCCTTGAGTTGTGTTGAACCTCCCGGCCGTACCAGGCCCCACATGCCCACCATCTTCTAAGAGGTACATGGGTGGAACCTCGTGATAGATTGGGAACGTGAGCAGTGTGATGTAGCGATTGGTAACTCGAGAGATTGCTGGTACTTCTATCACAGGCTGAAATAGGGGGGCGACAGGTATCTTTTGGTTGACGCATTTTAATTGGCTACACCTCCTTGCCGCGACCTGGCGGGAGGTTCAACACAACTCAAGGCATAACTGTATTCTAATAACTATTAAAGGGTGCTACCTGAGAAGTTGTGTACGATGGGATGGAAGGTCCGATGACGGAGGAGCCGATACCGAATACAGTAATTGGGACGGGCCCGTCCAATTTTAGAGGGACGGGTACCCGTCCGCCTATTAGCCGCCTTTGCAACAGTGACCTCTATAGGCTGCCGCAAGCGGGTGTTGATGTTTACGATAAGGGTGTGCATGATTTCAGGCTCATCCTAGACACCACCTCTAACGAACTATTCTCAATAGAGGCCCCCAGAAGCCTCCCACGGGGCGATAGCCTTAAATAAAGGCAGTCAAAGTGCGGCAATAAACCATTACACGATGCCCAAGTAAGAGTTACCAGCGAGGCCAATATTACCAGAACACCAGTCCATCTTAGCAATTTCTTCGATAACATCATAACCATTCTCTCCTTCCTGGGTGCCCGTAATGACAAATATTAGTCTAACTGAACCTTTATCAAAGCAAAAGTCCCTGCCTGGCACTTCTCTGTTATGTAGGGCGGCGCAGCCTGGCTGGAATGTGATTGTTGGTGGCTGTTGTTTACACCAGGATGAGGCCCAGAGGCCAAGGCCCGACACACCCCAGGCGGCGTGAGCCCGACTCCTCTCCCTCGAGGTGGTTGTATGGACTGTATAGAGTTCCAACGCTTCTCTGCGGCGCCGTCGTGTGAATCAGATATCACAGGTAGTTCTTTATTACCAAATTATAGAGACACTTGTGTCTGGGCAAAGCACTCCAAGCACCGCGTCACAGATGGACCCATGGATATATCCGGATCGCGAGATCCCAAGAGGAGGCCGTCATTCCAAGGCAGGTATTGCCCATCCCGGTCTTCAAGTACGCGACTATGTGTTCCCTCTGATGTCAGTTGCTACTGAGTCGGAAACCTGCCTAATCCTAGCCGCGTCCTAATAAGTCAGTCTGGTGTATCCTAGCAGATAGGGCCAGCTCTCCATCGAGACACAGGCGAGGCATGTCGTAGCTTTGAGAGCACCGGGCCGGCTTTCAACCGCCAAAGTGAATGTAAGGAACCCAAGTAAGTGGGCTGAGCTCATCCTCATCGTCTAGTACAATGGGTCTTCGACTTGCCATCTTGTCCACGCTCATGGACGACTGTCGTGTTGAGGTTCGATTGTCGTCCGTAACTTGAATAGCCTCCGCCCAACGGAGTGCTCCATTCTCGAGATTGTTCTTGATCCATTGATCCCGATGACTCCTGATGGCATGATGCAGTCCCTCCCTAACAGACTCGTCATTCATCCCTCGGCGTAGCATCCATTCGTACGTCTTGGTTGCGATATCCACACACGCTTTGTCGTTCACCTCCCACAGGGTCCCAATCACATGCTGGAATCCAGAAAGATGGCATGCACCGGTGAGGTGGAGGCCTTCGTCTGCGAACTCTGCGTGCCCTACTTGACCAGTCCCGCAGGCTGAGAGGTAGGCGAGGAATGGTGTTCTCAACCGCAGATTCGTTTCGACAAGACGTGCGACGGCCAGCGGCGATTCCCTCCAGTCATCCAGCACCAGAAAGCTTTTCGGAGGGTCGGAATGATGGGTTTCTCAGTGACCTGCAAAGTGGAACACGCTGCAGTCCTCTAATGCAGACAAGACATCCTGTTGGACGGGCAGAGGTTTGTTCACACGCAGACTCGAAGACGAGCAGAGACGTTCCAGCGTGTTGATTTCTTCCGAGGCAAACTCGAGATCCATCCGCCCTGGAGTCTTCTCCATCGAGACCAAGACGATGTTTTCTGGCTGTGACGCACGACGAGACCGGCCCTGGAGGATAGACCTCACAGAGATGCCGTAAGACGATACCACACGGTCGAGAACAGTGTCAGATGCGGTGTTGGGGTAGCATCCAGCAGCGTGAATTGGAAACCTCGTTAAACGTCCTGTGGTAATCCACCATACATGAGGCCAGGAGCCTTCAGAAGGAACTTTGGTAAAGCCCAATGCGTCAAGGACCGGTCCGCACAAGGTTGTCCAAAGCCATTCAAGCATTTCAAGCTTGGCCAACTCCCTGACATGGACATTCTCGATATCGCTGAGTCGGAGGCGAGGAAGCGGCAGAACCCGGATACCACCACAGTGGTCGATGATGAAGGCATCACAGCGGTACTTGCTAGTGTTGATAATGACAACTGGATCAGACTTTGCTACGCTCCTGATCTCAGCCTCGGACGGTGACTGGAGAAAGCTGCCGAACCCAGGCAACGCTCGGATTCTCCCAACTAGTGCCTCTAGCTTTTGGCCAGCCGCATAGCGAGCGTTTCCCTGACCCTGAGACGGTTTCGCAGGGGCATCGATTTGCGCTCGGAGGTTGGCGAGCTCCTCTGCCAACTGAGGATGAATCTGTTCAAGCTGTGTTGTATCAGCGCGCAAGTCGCTGATGGATGACAGGATAATGCCGCGGCCAAGCTCAAGAACCTGAAGTGCAGCCAGCGGCGTCTCCCCCCATTCAATGCCATTTCCGCTGCCTCGGAGGCCAAGCCAGCAGCCTGTTTAAGCAGGAACTGCTTGTCTGAATTCTCAAGCGAGTGCGGAGTGAGCAGGGGGATGAGCGAGATAGTCTGTGACGCAGCGTCATAGGCTTGCTGCCAACATCCAGCTTTGGCATGCAACGAGGCCAAGGTAGAACCGGGCTTCAATCGATCCTGCGCAGGAGACGAATCGTGGCCGAGTCCTTCTTCGCACACCCGAAGCGCTCGCTGCAGGTCTGTGGAAGCTCCCATAGCCTCATGCCTTTCTGCATACTCGCTTCCCAGGCTCCCAAGTCGAAATGCACGTTCTGGGTCTTGTTCCGGTGTTCTATCAACCGCTTCTTGCTTGAGCTGAATGGATAGTTCGAGATCAGGCTCGGCCCCTGTTCTCTTGTATCTCGTGTCATAGTCAACTCCAAGACTATACAGTCGATTTGCGCGGTCTGGATGATCCTCTGCCGTGATATCAAGCGCTTCCTGGTCTAGCTGTACAGATCGGTCAAGGTCGGCTGCATCCCGGTTTCTCTGATACCGATGCTCGTAGCCAACTGAGAGACTCTCAAGCCTCTTTGCCCGCTCTGGGTCGTCCTTTGCCGTTAGGCTGAGCACTTCCTCTTTGAGTTGAATCGAGTGGAAGGTCTGTTTCGTTTGTTCGTGGGTGTCGATCACCGTACAGAATCGCAACTCCCAAAAGCCGATCAGCTCGCTCTGGGTGGCCCTCCGGTGTAAGATCGAGGGCCTCCTCTGCAAGGTCAATGGATAGCTGAAGATCTGCGAGTGCACCAGTTTTTTGGAAACGATCCCTGTACGCAATATCCAGGCCCTGGAGTCTCTCGGGCCTTGCAGGGTGATGCTTTGCTGTCAGGTCCAGTGCTTCCTGATAGTCGTCAATGGACTGTTGCAAGTCGTGCAGACGGCCTGTTCTTTGATACATGTGGCCGTAGCCTATAGCAATTTGATGGATAATAGAGGCCTCGTTCGCATCATCTGCAGGCAGCAGGTCAATTGCATCTTCGTGGAGTCGAATATACCTTTCCAAGTCTGCCATGGCCCCTATTCTCAGATAGCGCTGCAAATATGCAGACCCCAGCCCAGCAAGGGAGAAGACTCGGAAGGGGTCATTCGTTGATCCGAGATGCAACGATTCTTCCATAGCTCGAATCGCATCGTTGAGAATCTCTGAATCTCTTGATTTGTCGTACTTGTCAATAAGTCCAAACCCAAGATTGTAGAGTCGATTCGCTCCCTCGGGATTGCCTTCGGGGGTGGCATTCACCGCGCCTTCGCCGAACTGGATTGACTTGTCAAGGTAATCCATAGATCCGTTCGCCTTGAACATGTGCCAGCACTGAAGTGCCAAGTCTTCGAGTCTCGCTGCTCGGTCTGGATGGTTCGGAGGCATGAGGTCGAGAACTTGTTCATTGAGCTGCACAGAGCGTTCCAGGTCTTGGATGGTGCCTTCGCTGTCGTATTTGTCCCATAGCTCAGTTGCAATGGTTGAGAGCTTTTCAGTCTCGCTCGGCTCTTTCGCAGGGTCCATTCTGGCGTTATTGGGTTGGAAGAAGATTGCCCAGTTCAAATACATAACGAAGAGGCGGCTTGCTTACGGCAGGATAAGAAGCAGTGCGGGGTTTCTTTTCATTCACCGGGTGGTCAGTCAGGTGATAAGCCGAATCTAATGTGCGGAGGCGCCTTTTCACTGCAGATTTAGAAGCCTAGAACGCATGAACTCTGCTTGTTGAGGCGGCTGAAGCACTCTGAATAGTCCTTTCTACTTAGATATCGTGCGAATACGGAAACTCAGCACTACCCAGTCCTCTGACTCGTGTCGTGGAGCCCCTCCTCGGCTGCCGCTACCTTTACGCTGGCTACACACGTCGCCAATCTGAGGCAACTCCAAAGATATAAACGACGTCTGCTGGATGGTTAGGAAGATCTTGATGATATCTTCACACTGGGTTTCTCCCTTATCCTTTAGCTCCCGTGGAACCATCATCTTTATCTTCTTCCTCCACACTCCATCTGTTCCAGACCGGAATTCTCTGTTCATATTAGTCCGAGCTGGTGGAAGAATATCATGATCTCCTTTTAGTATATTCTCCACTTCCCTGAAGGCGCCCAAGCTATAGACGTGTAGGAAAAGAGTCTGGTGTGGCCCCCCTTGGTTTCGCACGACTAGAACCAACTCAGCACCTTCTTTTACCTCCACCGAGCAGTTTGTGTGGGAGCAAAGTGGGTGAAACAGTACTCCTTGCCGGCATCCTGGCAGAAATGTTTGCCCCGATTCTCTGTCAAGGAGCTCGACGTGGAGTGATTCTGTGAAGCTCTGTGAGGGATTTCTGTTGGCGAGGTTCTTGACCATTTCAAACCTGGTCAAGTGCTCGACAACGTCTAATACAAAGGATGGGTCCTCTTCAAGATCGACTAGAGGAACTGGCAAGCCTACAATCGCCTTATTCGACCCATCTCGGATTTCGTAACTGTCCTTGGAAGTGACGGCAACGTGGAATGAGTAGGCAGTGCTAGCTGCCGGGTTTACCGAGACAATGTTGAGTGATGGCCGCTCCTGTAAAGCACTGTCCCAAGCATGTCTCCTCTGTAGTCGTAACTGAACCCTGATGGGGTATTTTTGAAGTGATCGATGGCTACATGCCGTCGCAGTCATCCCTGACTGGTAAGAGGTTCCGCTCTGGTCCAAGGGCTTTAGATCTGATAAGAGCGAGCGAACATTTGCGGCGTCAAACATCTCTTTGCCTCGTGGCACCCCGTTGGAGCCTCCTTGGCCAGCGTCGATAGAAGACCAGGCAAACCGGTCTCCCACGCATACTCCATGCGCCTCGCCAGCCTCCAAAAGAAGAGCCCCGCCACTTCGGATGATCGGAATGGGCGCCGCGTAGAACTCGCCACTGGCCTGTTCAAAGAACCCGAGACGCTTATTCCCATACAGCATTGGTTTCTGGTCCGAAATAGCTTCTCGGAATCGGGCGCACAGGTGGGCGTAGATGTGGTGTAACCCCCCTCCTACACGACCAAGCTTGTCAAACGCCCGGAGAAGGAAGTAGGACAAAGCCCCGTGATGCGTTGCGTTGATGCTAAGCTCTCCCGCCAACTCGGAGGGACCACATGCGGCAAAGACGGCGTAACCGGCTGGGTTGACCAGCCAGTTTGCACGCATGGAAGCGCCTCGGTTGTTGGGACCCCTGACCGTGTCTTGCACCCTTGGTGGAGGATATGTCCTGTCGACGTTGGGGTTGTAGGGGAGGTAGCGAATCGAGTCGTCCTTGCGAACTACACTTCCGGAGAAGCAACAATCCAGAACAAGAGTGAGCTTCAAGCCCTTGTCCACAGCCAGTTTCAGCAAGCCGCCTAATTCCCGGCTGTGGAGATAGCGGATGCCGAGTTGGCCATGGCCGAAAAGAACCAGTGCTAGGTTGCCCGTGGATGAATCAGGTTCAGAGCGGCCACCGGGCTCGCTTTCGGGCTTTACCGTGGTGCCGTGTCCGGAATACTGTATGTAGACAAAGTCTCCAGGCGACGCCTGCGAGATGATACTGCTGAGGCTTGACAAGGTATTGTCGTAAGTGGGCAGAAGCGTTGCATCCTCAGCTGGTTGAGGAGACCCTGGGCTGATTGGGCTTGCGGCCAGTGTTTTGATTTCAATGGTTTTCCGAGACTTGACCAAGCGCTTTTCAATTTCACGGACGCCATTAACACAGCCTTTCAGGGGCTGGTCTCGGTAGCAGCTGATGCCGATCAAGAGCGCGTAGTGCGTAGTCGCAGTGGCCTCTCCAGACATGGTTACGTAGAAGAGCACCAGGTGCCAGAGCAGATCCTAGACTGGGAGAATATATGGCGGGCTGTAGCGGTTAAGAGCGATGGGAAGAGATTCTGCTATCGTGTTGGAAACTGGCTTCTTTGTAATTGTGGTCGAGCTGCCTCCCTCTGAGAGGAGAAGTCAACAAGTAGCCGACCTCTATGACAAGAGAAGATGCCATGGCTGAACAAAGAGATTCTGTTTCAGCCCCGGACGTCGGGCATCGTCGGGCGTCGTGTATGGGGCACTGACTATGTGGCGTTTGGTTGGGCTCTATCAGGCAAGCGAGACTTTCACCCCTGCTAGGAAATGGACCGGCGACAACAAGCAATAACAGTGTATCCCTTGCATGCCGCATCAATTTAGGCATCTACTGATATCCTAACAACCCGTGAGCATGTAAGCGGGGGCTATTTGCACTTATCCAGACTCTCGCCAGTCCCCGCCTGCCGCCCACCAGACGCCTTCAGGCAGCCTGAACTGTACCGACATCAATCTGTCCGTTCCCCACGGGCTATCCATTCTCATAGCTCAAGGTACACTTCCCCGGTACCGGAAGAGATTCAATCAAGTAGGGCCCGTCAAGTCTTCCGTTGGCGTTGCGAAGATAGACTCTGTCTCCAAGGTAAAAGCGAGTCGTCTGCTCCGAAGCTTGGTGAGAGGCAACCCAAATCATCTTGTCGGTGGGACTACAGACCTGCTCATACCTGGTCACGAAGGGGCGTTTACCGGCCTCGGCGAAGTCGGGGCTTGGAGTGCGTCTTAATCCATTGTTAGTCTTTGTAGACGAGCGGCGAGGAACGAGGAGTGCACTCTTGAGGGGCAGTCATTGTGAAATCTGGTTCGTCCCAGCGGCCCTGTTTCTGCGTCGCTACACAGTACCATATACTGTTTGGGGGTTTGGAGACCCCCTTAAGTAGGCGTTCGAAGCGAACCGGGCCACGGCACAAGCAGATGAAAGTCGACGAGGCAACAGGCAGCCAAAGCACCCACAGACCCGGCACATTGCTTGGTCCGTTGACATGCATGCATTGGGAGCGTGGCGCAATCTCATTGGCCTTCGGGTCCAGGTTGTCGACAGCGTCAGCATCTCGTGCCAGGGTTGGGCTAAAGAAGGCCATTATGGCGCCTTATGGGAAGTGATGATCGGAATAGAATATTTGCTTAACTTCTTCGAGGAGCAAAGACTAATATTCTCGCCCCCGGATGGCACTGCTGATGAGCTATAGATTACTAGAGCCTCGGTAACCACGAGTATAGCTTTCTAATTTATATTCGCTCTTCTTATATCTATTTTATTAATACTTTCGCAGGATATAGTCCTCCACGAGCTAACTAAGGCCATAGATGCGAGAAATATTTACCATAGTATACTTAAGACGAATATACCGGTATATTCTTATAAGCTAAGAGTCTTAATAATAACTACTGATGATATATATAAATCTCTATTAATAACTATTGGGCGAAACTTGGTAAGTATAACAGTCTATTTAGCCAATTGCCCCTTTACCCGGCTGCCATTATTCTTTACCCACCCTAGAATAGGTCTTAGCTTGAGGCGAATTGGACTAGCCACGTGCAACTAGTGTGGCTATGGGATATTAAGAATAGTATCCGGGAATTCTTTGAATAATAGTATCCTCGTAAGGAGCAGTCCGAGGCAGCGAGAACCGTAATAGGAAAAGCGATACGGTAAGATAAGCCTAATCAATTCGACCAGTGGATATAGAGCTATGATCGGTATATAATGGAGGAAGGAGATAAGCTTGGAGTTTATATAAGGCAAGGGCCAGTCCGGCGAGAGCACTTGAACTCTATTCTATGGTGGAAGGAATACTAAGAAGAATATCCACATTTGAGCAAGTTTGCCCTCGATATCCTGGCAATTCCTGCTATGTCTGTTAATCCTAAGCGGACATTTAGTATCACAAAGTTGATAATAAGCTCGTAAAGGCATAGCTTAAGCCCCGAGATAATAGAGGAAATATAGTGCCTACGGAATTGGCTAGGCCATCAAGCGATCACTGTGGGCGAGGTCGTCAGTTTTGGTGGGGACCGGATGGGCTGGGATGGAGGGGAGGCGTGAGAGTACCAATAGCTTCATCCTGGCCTCAGGTCAACGCTTTCAATTCAAGTATATCAATTCAATTCAAGTTAAGTAAGTTCACGGACGATTTTATTTCAAGTAATCAAGTTACACCCCCGAACTTGACTTACTTGAATTGAAGTCAGCGCTGGTTGTTTGACTGTACAATTGTGGAAGCGGTGGCCGCGAGGGGAGACATGTTGATGACGCTGCAGTCTCTTGATGATCAAAGAGGCTCGTTTGGACTAGAGTTGAGTTAGGGGGTAATGTCAGACATTTGAGAGGGAGGGAGGTGGAAACGCAAATGGAGAAAGTCTTACCAGGATCAGGCACAGTCATATTTCCAACAATTGGGGGTGCGTCGTTGGTGTTGTTGACTGGGCGGACTGTAGAGTAGTGCGAACAATCTTGCACGTATTCGGCCCGTCGTTTTTGACGCTGCTCGGACCGGCGCTTCCGCGAGCGGTCCCGAGCGCGTGCTCTCTTTTCCTCGAGTAAAAGCGCCCGACGACCCATGATTTAAAAATGCAATAAAATACTTCTTTATACACGCTTTGTTGAAGTATATGCCTCAATAGCCGCCTGGGGCGCAACCCTTTTGCTTTATCGCTCCTGAATAGCTCAGCTCCTCCATCCTGCAGCCCCTTCTATTTTAATTTTCCCCTGGTCCATTTGATATATCTACCCGGGGGGCTGACTAAGT
>SSHR01000960.1:0-13181 GCA_006518225.1 Fusarium neocosmosporiellum | reverse complement strand
CTGCTCTGCTGGAGATATCTGTATCGATGGCGGATCTACGACCGAGCGGACGATCCTGGCAAGCGCGGCACAGAATTCAGCTGTAGATAATCCTTCTCCTGCATGTCTTGGTTTCCGAGCCAGGAACAGGTATCAAATCTGGAATGGTCCTCTAGCCGAGACAAGATTGGCTTCTGCGGCTGATCATGAAGTGTCCTCGTAGTTCCATGGACCATATGGGGAACGCCACAGCTGGTTCAAGGTCAAGGTCAAGGAACCCTCTCTTGCATCCTGCTGCCGGGTCACATTAAATGCAAAGTTTTGACCCTCCCAGTTTCCTGTCCTTGGGAATGCATTGTTGCTCTTGCTGTTGTTGTTGTTGGTAACCTGTCAGATCGGATCATCAGATCTTCAAAAGCAAATGGCGGAGAGCCTTGACAGCTATCGAGCCCGCCTGGATGGCGCGGCGGTAGCGACCTATGTCATGGCCATGCTGATCGTTCCTCTAAAGATCTGGTGCAGGAAAAAGACGGGAGGGTTGGCACGGTTGGGGCTCGATGATGCCCTCTCGGTCGTCACGTTGGTGTTTGCCAATGTGTTTTTCTACATCACCATGATCGGTAAGTGTCCTCTCAAGCCTTAGAGACAACTCATTGACCTTGATAGGAATGCGGCCATATCTTGGTCGTCATGTTGGTACCGATGTCACCATGGAACAAGTTGTCGACTTTCTTCGATATCTCTTTGCAGCATCCTTGACCTACGTCTTCGCCATCGCCTTCATCAAGTTGACAATCCTCGCTCTGTACTGGAAGCTGTTCTCTATCACGGCACGCGTGCCAATCGCGATCCTATTTAGTTCAGTCGTCATCTGGATGGTGGTGCTGGTAAGATATTCCCCCCTGACTGTCTTCAGCTGTTAACCTGTCAGGTCTTTGTCGCGACGTTTTCGTGCAACCCCGTCGAGAAGCAGTGGAACATCCTAATCGAGCATGGAAAATGCATGGAACAGAAGCCCGTCTACCTCGGAGGCTCCCTCCCTAACGTCATCATCGACTTTGTCCTCGTGGGCATGCCTCTCCCCTCGGTCTTTCGGCTCAACATCCCCCTCGGACGACGGCTGATCCTGGCGGGCATGTTTACGCTCGGCTTCTTCATCTGCATCGTGTCCATCATCCGACTGACCATTGTCATGTCGATCCGAACCGACGACAGAAATGTCACGTACAGTCTGAGGGACTTTATGCTGTGGTCGACGGTTGAGATCAACATTGGACTCGTCTGCGCCTGTCTGCCGAGTATGCGTCCACTACTCCAAGTCATTGGACTGAGTCGACTGTTCTCGACAGGACGTGGAACGAGTGAGCCTAGCGGACCAACTGGAAACAGCAGCAGTTACCCGCTGTCTCGAACAGAGGGATCACGACCTCGCAAGAAGAGAGGCATCTTCTCCACACTGGCCGGTCTATCAAAGATTGACAGCAACGAAGACGGATTCCAGATGATTGACGACATCTCTGGACATCAAGGCAAGAACAAGGTCGAGATTGGCGTTTCCCGTACAAGCAACGAGACGGACAGTGAGTCGAGAGCTGCTGCCATCTCGGTGCCAAAGGACTGGAGTGTCTTGGTGGTAGGCGAGAACTCGAAGCAGCGCAACGAGTCATGAAGCTGGAAATAGCAGCAAAAAATAAGCGGTGTCTTGGAACGATACGATACATAGTTTAATACGACAGTCAGGGTCCATCCCATTGATGTCAGTGGCTGACGTGCATTTTGAAAGCAGGGGCCGTATGGTGATCGTGTTGGTTGGTATGTGTGCCAAGAAAGGTGGCTCTTGCGAGTGCCGATGAGGTATTTGATGAATGATGAAGGGGAAGAAGAAGAATGAATTCCTTGGAGTGTCACTGAAGCTATTCAGTTCCTCCCCAAACAATGGCAACAATGGATTATGCAATATTCGATGCCCCGGATCATCGGCGGGCAACGGCACGGCACACGGCATTTGTGAGTTTGACTTGCGAAGAAGGAGCGAAGCCGTCATCCGACAACGTCTTTTATTACCAACAATCTCACTCGTACATACAATATGTAAAGCAATAGGAACAAACTAGCGAATACGTCGTCGTCTCGTATAGCAAAATACCAAAACCCAGTGGCGGCCGTGCACTGCCTCGTTCAACAAGACAAAAGCCAAGAGAAACAGGGCATGTGATCAAACTGCCGTCTAGTGATGTGATGCGTTGGCTTGGGAGGAGGGTCTTGGCGTGCACGCGACGAACAAGAGACAGACCTCGAAGAGGGTGAATCTCGCGCTGCCAGTGACATGCATCCTGTTTTCTGTTTCATATACTCGACACCTTTCATGATGAGATTCTAGTACAATATTCAATCCATACTCTACATTTCCCTTTACTTTCATAGCCCCTGCTTCACAGCATCATTGTCCCCCTCACCGTCATGATGCTCTCCCTCCCCCGCATCCTGACATCACTACTCCTCTGCATCTCCCTCGCCTCTGCTCAATCCTCGGGTCAATGCAAGATCAATAACCTCGAGACCTCGTACCCGGCTCCTGTCGCCGCTGATGGCTGGTCGTATCGTCTCGTCGCCTCTGAGCTCTCCCGTCCGCGTGGCATCCTCTTTGACACCGAGGGCGCCCTCATTATCGTCGACACAGGTGTAGGCCTGGTGCATCTCGAGCTTGAAGACCAAGGACGGACTTGTCTGCGGGTTCGCAAGAAGACGGTGCTACTCGAGAATGAAGATGTAAATCACTTGCACCCAATCCTCACTTCTACCTTGACTGACAACATCTAAGCTCAACCATGGCATCGCCCTCTCCAAAGATGGCCGCACCCTCTACGCCTCAACTGACGACGAGGTTTATTCATGGTCCTACGACCCTTCGGCCGTCCGTCTCAGCGCCTCGTCCGAACGCACCCTCGTCGCGAACATGACCAACAAGGGTCACACCTCGCGCACCCTCCTCCTCTCGGAGAAGCACCCGGGCGTGCTCGTCGTCTCCCGCGGCAGCGCCGGCAACGACGATGTGGAAGCCGAGGACCGTTCCACGGGCCACTCGCAGCTGCGAGCCTTCAACGTCTCGGCTTTGGGCGAAAAGGCCAAGCCATATGATTATCTCGACGGCGACCTACTCGGTTGGGGCCTTCGCAACTCCGTCGGCGTAGCGGAGCATCCTGAGACGGGTGGCATGTACTCGGTCGAGAACTCGGTCGACAACCTCAGCCGCAAGGGCCGTGACATTCACACCGACAACCCGGCCGAGGAGCTCAACTTTCACGGCTTCCTCAACGGCTCCCGCGAAGACCAGGGCGGCAACTACGGATATCCCCTTTGCTACACCATCTGGTCCACCGAGGACTTCCCCAGCCTTGGGGATCTCGAGACGGGCGATCAGTTCTCAGCTGATCGAAGGGCTGGACAGTCTACGCCTAGTGATGAAGAGTGTAACACTGAATACGTGCCCCCGGTGCTTGCTTTCCAGGCCCATACGGCGCCTCTTGACATCAAGTTTGACGAAAACGGCACCAAGGCTTACATCTCGTTCCACGGCAGCTGTAAGTTCAATCTCTCCCCCCGTAGAAAACCTTCAACTCACACAAACCTAGGGAACCGTGATGAACCCGTGGGCTACGAAATCTCCTCCGTAGCCTTCAAGGACGGCCGCCCAACGTTGCCCTCCAACAGCACAAACGCCACAACGACCATCATCAGCAACCCAGACCTCTCCAACTGTCCGGGCGATTGCTTCCGCCCCGTAGGCTTGGCCTGGGACTCGGAGGGTCGCCTGTGGTTCAGCTCCGACAGCACCGGCGAGATCTTTGTTCTAGCCCAGGATGGCAGCGAGAGCAATGACAATGACAATGATGACGATGACCGCGGGGAGAGCGGTGGTGATGACGATGACAGTGCTGCTTCCCAGTTCATGCGCCCTAGCTCATGGGCCGTGGTGGTGACGCTCGTGGCTGTTATTATGGGTTTCTTTCTTGCATGATTGACGACTGACGATTGAGGGTATGAATTGAGGCCATTCGCTAAACACGATTTGACGCAGGTTTAAGCGTGCGTGCAATATCTTTTGCTAGGAGTTAAGGCGTCCAAGGAAGAACCAAGTTAGTTCAAGCACACATATACCACGGGACGATGACATTATTCAAGTTTCCAGCTCTATTACAATGGTCATGGCATGCTTTCCCTGCTAAAAAAGGGGCGATATAATATATCACCTTGCGCAAAGCTTCCCCCCCATACAAATCAGGGGAACACGTCTTTGTCTCAAACACTCGTAAAGGCCCTTGTCGTCTGCACATGGTCACTTGGCGTTCCGTTAAAGAGATGATAGCAAGATAGTCACCCTTTTGTTTGCCTTGAACGCCTTGCTCTCCCCTATCCATTTCTCGTCCCGCCTCTCTATTCCTCGATCGACTTGACACACTCCCACTCTCCTCGGAGGTTCTCCTTCCACAGTGACACCTTGTTGTCCTGACCGCTGACGGCCAGCACGTTGCCGCTCAGGGACCAGCTGACGCGCCACACGGCCGCCTCAAAGTTGAGCACCTTGGAGTCCCACTGCGTCGGGTTCGAGGGGTCCGAGGTCCAGATCCGGACCGTCTTGTCCTGCGAGGCCGAGGCGATGTAAGACTTTTGCAGCACCGTGGGCGACCAAGCCACGTCGCGGACCCAGTCGTTGTGTCCCACCAGCGGCTCACACTCCTGCTTGTAGGACTGCGAGGCAGGGTCAAAGGCCCAGATCTTGAGGACGTTGTCGCAGCCGCCCGTGACGAATCGCCGGTTGCCGGTGGCGGCGGGACCGGGAGCGCTGCTGACGATGCTGCCGGGGGTGGTGGCGGGGGCCCAGGAGACAGAGTTGACGCCGAGGCCGTGGGCGGCAAAGGTGGTGTGGTCGATGCTGTTGTCCTTGAACTCGAGGACGCTCACGTTGCCGTCGGACGAAGCGCAGGCCAGCAGGCAGCCGGCCTCGTGGGGAGACCACGACACGATGTTGACCGAGGCCTTGTGTAGGGGAAAGTCGTAGATGCGCTGCCACGAGCTGTTCTGTCCACCTTGCTCCTTCCAGATAAACACCTTGCCGTCGTAGCCAGCCGACGCCAGGATGTTGCCGTACTTGGGATGCGCCCAAGCGACACACCAGACGGCGCCCTCGTGTCTATCCCTCCGGGTCAGCTCCTCTTGTCCTTGTACCTTCTGCCAAGCCTCTCGCACTCACCCCTTCAGGGTCTCCAGCAGGCGCTGGGTCTCGCCCTCGATTTCAAAGATCTTGATGGTCTTGTCGCTCGAGCAGGTTGCTAGCTTGCGGCCGTAGTAGTCGAGGACAGCATCATGCTGGAGAAGCTGTCAGCGTGGTTCGCGGGTTTGATGGGGACGTTGTATGATCGGTTGGAGGCCCAGCGATGCATCACATAGCTGTTGGTTGATCAAGGAACGTACAATCATTTCCTCATGACCAGAGTTGGAGATTACTTGCGCCGCCTAAAGGGGTCAGCAGTTAGCTCGTTGCGATTCGTCCATGTGCTAATGAGAACCTAGAAGGCTTCATGAAGCTATAAACATACCATGTTGCTAAGGTTTGCGCCAAAGATTGCAGCGCAAGGGGAATGAATGGAGGATGAATTAAGGGAGTTGGCTAACAGAGGACACGATACCGCCCATGACCTAGAGCTAGGTACCTGCTCGCGGCGTGGCGGTGGTGACAGGCTGGCCAGCCGCATGTGGTCACGTGAGTCAAGGCATGACTGGCTGAGCTGTGGAACCCCACCTGCCGCATTAGTCTCCGGCACCTCACGGAGCCCGCGGCGGTTCTTGGAAGGTACGTACCGAGCCTAGGGGTGCCTCGGCGCAGGCTTCCCCGGACGGTAGAGCGGAGCAATCACGAGCCACCGGCCATTGGACTTGATCTGGCAGGTTGTCTTTTACATTATTCATCTACAGCGCGTCTCTACATCCTTGCTTCTATATATCATACTTGGAGCATCTCTCCTCTACCGTTTACTCTCTATACAGCCTGCTACCATCTCTGGATCCATCAGTCAACTCTACCCCGCCATCGCCTCCTTCGCCGAGGTACGTCGGCACTGACATCACCCGCGATACAACTTCTTCACCCTCATCCCAAAAACCACAAGCATGGCGGACGCTTCATGTAGCGGCGGCACTCCCTTCAAGCGCCTCGTCGATCACCAAGCCCGAGATGTCAGCCATCATCAAGACCGACTCGTCAACAGCGGTCCTCAAGGTTCCAATGTAAGCCTAATCGTCCTCTGTTCTGTATCGTCGCTTAACCGTCTCTAGGCCTTCAGATCTACACCACAGCCTATGCAAGGGCCAGATGGCTTCAGCGCATTCATGGATGGCCCTTCTACTCTACCCGGAGTCCCTCACCATCATGCCGCAGGGAGGTTAGCGGCGCAAGCTGCTATGTTGGAACAGGCACATCCCCAAGGGTTTCATCCAGCGCAACCCTCACATTTTCAATCTCCTGGTGTAGACATAAGTAACTGGGCAGCCGATTTCAACCGCTTCGCAAACCAACACCAGCAGCAACCTCTTCAGAACGGCTTCCCCCAAGCTGCGCCTCAGATGGCCCTCCACCAACCTACTCCTCAAATGAACTTCCAAGCAGCCTTTGCGCGACCAAATGCTGGCTTCGCGCCACTCTATGGCCAGGCTAACGGCGCATTCATGGGGGCCAACGCAGCGACGGCCCAAAGACCCGCCGCAGAGGCTGACTTTGACGACGAGGTGTCCAAGTGGATGGCAAGCAACGCTGGAGGCAACATGGAGCAGGTAGACGCCATGATGGACCAGATGGCTCGCGAACTCGAGCTCAACGACGCAGCCCTCGCCGAGGCTGAAGCAGCGTCAAAGCAGGAATCAGCTGCCGCCGAGACCCGGGAAGAGACGCCAGTCCTAGAACCCCCAAACATCGCCAACCTATCCCTGGAGACTCAGGAGCCTGTGGTGGAAGAGTCTGTAACAGAAGAGCCTGTGGAAGCTGCCAAGACAAAGTCGGATGTTGCTGACGCCGCCGAGCGACTTCTCGAGTCGGTCCAGCATGAGGACGGCGAGAAGTGGAAGAACTCAGTCTTCCTCTCCCTTATGCGGGATTTCCGCGACGGGAGAAAGGATATTGTTGACAACGAGATCCGCGAGACCCCCGAAAACGAGACAGAAGCGCCAAAAGCCACACAGTGACGGCATCTTCCTTATAGCCGTGAAGCGACAACTTCACACGACGCTCTGCCGCAGCAGGACATGTCTCAGGACGTGATGACGGGCTTGAGTAGCCCACGGCAAGACGAGGTTACATCCCGGTGGGAGGTTACGACGTCCTCGACGGCATTGTTGTGGGAGGTGCCCACGCCTGAAAAGTCTTGTGCTCAACACCTTAGTCGGACATCGTACTAGGGGCACTTTGACTCCGGGCTACATGAGTGAGCACGTCTAGAGGACGAGGCAGGTCGCGCCAGATCTCACAAGGATGGAAGAGGAGGAGTAGGACCAGAGAGACACAGACGGTGCAATGTACACCTATATCCCCTGACTTAATCTTTCGACACGAGTCTTGTTCACATGTAATTCCCCGTGTGGTTCTTTTCATCCCGTTGTTGGCAGTACACAACAAGGCACATGGTCAACGTCTCACTCCTATTCGAGTTTGTCATGGTAGACCTAGTATTCCAACACAAGATCGAAGAAACTGTGACGAGCCATCATTATTCACAACTAGCCAAATTCAATATGGTAACTAGATAACATTTCTTTTCGCAGGCGTGCAGTCACTCCTTTAACTCCATATATCCGTATCCCATGTCCAGTCCAGATTCCAAGCCAAGATGCGTTGCACAATATAGGTAATTCCCGCTCCTTCTCCCCCGATGCACTCTCAAAGTAATGACAGAAATTCCGGCGATCCAAACGCAACTGCCGTATAAGATCGCGTTGACGCCAACCAAACCAACCAACTCTTGCCTGTGTACCGCCTTGCCACTAAACAAGGAATAGGGGATCGTTATCCATAACTCATGGTCCCCTCTGGCAAGGCTGCCCGTGAGCCTTGCCCCGATGGCCCGAACCCAATTTGTACATATCGGACCAGCTTCTTAATTTGACATCCATAGACAACTGCAATCGGCAAGTTCGAGCGATCCACGTTCAGTAAGTCCTCCAAAAATCTCCCGTTTTGACTCGATATCCGACCGTTCCGAAAATAATTTGATCGAATCTCCAGCGTCAACCTCCTCAATAATGATTTCTTTGCTGCCCTCGAGCGATTTGCACTCGCCATCTTTGTACACCTCCACCTGTTTACAGCTCGCTACTGACTTTTCATCCGCGGGGAGGCGACGCTCTAGCATTTTAAAGACTTGGGGGTAGTAGGGTACGGCCTTGCCAAACTCGGTCGAGTAGGGGTCGTAAGAGGTAGCTGTCGTAGTAGCAGAGCCATAGCTGGTGGTGGAAGACGGAGTGTATGATGGGACTTTGGCGTCCTCGTTGGGATAGATGAAAACTTCGAGAACAGTGCTGGGCCAAGTACAGATCCACGGCTTCTCGCCCACCAGAGCGTGAATAGGCTGTTTCTTGAATTGATGCGGATACGGGCTGTAGATGTACTTGTCGTCGTCGTCGTCATTATCATCATCATCGTCGTCCCATCCTCTCTTACGTTTGCCAAATGGGGGAAATTCCTTCTCAGGGACAATGACAGTCTTGTTGTATGTCGTCTTGACCCACCACGCAGGACCGAGATCACTTTGGGATGTGTCGTTGACCAAGACCATAAGTTGTGGCGGAAGATCATCAGGAGGCTGAATGCCCCAGGGGAGGTCTGGGGAACTCTCCTTCGGTGTCAGTATTAGCTTGTAGGATGTCTGAGAGTCGGGCGCTGAGATCTCTTTGACCTCGATCGACCATAAGGGGAAGTAGGTCTTGCATGTCCAAGCTGCAGCCTGATCGGAATTGTTGAAACACGACGTGGTCGTCCGCTTTGGCTCGACATTTGGGAGCGCATAGCGGCCCGTGTCCATGGGAGGTAGGTCGGTTGGAATCGCAGTGAGAGTTTCGGGCTCATACGATGTCGCTGTTGGGGCTGATGTTTGCGCGCTAAGGCCAATGTCAGGATTAATTCGACGACACACGAGAGATGAACTTACTCTTCAGGGGGTGGATGGCCACCGGGAGGCCCATTTCGGGAGAAAATTGTCCCAATAACAGCGCCCATGATGATGCCCATAACAACCAGACCTACGGTCATCAAGCAAATAGCCCAGTACGGCACAATCCCCCAAAGCTTCTTCTTGGCACGTCGTTGCCATTTGTTGACTGCAGGTTTCTCGGCAACCTCAACAGCAGCAGTGTTGATGTCGTGATGGCTGGTCTCGGATGTATTACTCCTAACCGAGGGACGTGTCCTTGGTAGAGCTAGATCGTCGTCGGTTGAAGAAAATTCAGGGTCGCGAGTCGCCATGCCAATCCCACCTGCTCCGGGAATGTTTCTGTCTGGAGATGAAGGTTCGGTGCTGGGCGTCTGGGTCGTGGGCTTAGGGACGTAAGCAGTATCCGGATATCTCGTATATGGCGGCAGTTCCTCCATATGTCCCAATGGGCCGATCAAATCACCCGCCTCCTCCCCATCAGGACCAAGTTGCCGTTGATATCCTGCTCCCATGCCATTGAATCCCACGGGAATCGATGGGGTGGTCGTTTCAGTCGAGGTTGTATTCTGAGTGTAGAGAGCATAGGGATGAGTAGGGCCACGAGGGCCCCCGTAAGAACTGTCTTCAGGGATAACCGCGGCGGCAGTGGTCGAAGTAGTAGCTACGCTTAGGGTCCGTTGGGGATACATCTGGTAAGGGTGTGATGGACCAGAAGGGCCTGTGTAGGGGCTTTCCGCGCGTATAACGGGGGAGTCGGAAGACACGCTCGGAACATTGCGCACATGAGGCCGGCCAGCGACCGACGAACCTTCGTTTCGGAGAGCAAGAGAGTCGTGGGCCCGAGGCGGCTTTGAGATACTAGAAGGACGGTTTCGGATGGCGGGTGTTATCTCAGGAGACGAGGCTGTAGCATCCGGCGGCTGGGGAGAGTCTATAGGGGGTGTTGATCGGGAGGAAGCCTCGGATGGTAGTGACGGATCGGTACGAGAATTCGAAGTCGGTTGAGTAGAGGAACCGGCATTCTCGGAGGGCCGGAAGCCATCGGCCACCATCATGGCGCTGAGGTCGTAGTCATCGTCGGTAGCACCACTGCCAGTGAACAACCTCAACGAACGCGAGCGCCTGGCGGAAGACGGACGCGAGGTACTGGAGCCCTTGCCGTTGGGGGAATCCATGGCGTGGTGGAAAGGGAGGCCACGGCTGAAGGCCAGAGACGCCGACGAGGGCGTACCCTAGGAATGGTCCGTCGTCGGGCGTTGAAGTCGACGTCGGTCGTGTTGCAAGGGGGTCAAGTGAGTCGGCGGTCGGGCGGCGGGTCAATGGCGAAGGGAGGCCGTCGAGGAGAGCAGGAGCGACGTGTCAGCGATAGGAGGAGGACGGGGCTCTTCGAGTTCGATGTCGATGATGAGCGTTGACGATGGTGATGATGATTGTCGGGCTGCCCAGTTGGAGTTGAGATGGATTGGGTGGATCGATGGGATGGACAGACTGCAAAAAGCCAAGAAAGCGAAGCGGGTTTCGAGAGGGAGAGATGGAGCGACTGAGTGGCCAGCGGAAGGAGCCCAGCGGGACGCAGGAGGGAGAGCAGGCCAACAGGAGATGGGCAGGAGCCACACCACAACACTGGGGGCACTAGGCACTGGACCGGACCTGAGGTGAAAGGGCCCCAGCGCGCTCCAGCGCGACTGCCCCAGTTAAACGCCAGTCAGGCCAGGTTCGTGAAAGGGGAAAGGACCCAAAAGGGGACTAGACTGAACAAGGCCTAGGGCTGGCTCCAAGGTTTTTTTTTTAGTTCTTGCTTGGACCTTGAGTTTGAGGAAGCAAGGGCGGACCACTACGAAAGCATGAGGGAGCAAAGGATAAGAATGAAAGATTCTGGCCAAGATGGACGTTATACAGGGCAATCGTGCATAATACAACAAGAATATACGTCCATCGCAGCAATTGATGCCACTCGCGCGAGTCGGGACATCCGAGGAGTCGATGCACGGATTTCCAGGTTTGGCCCTGCGGAGCATGCGGCCCCCGACGACGTGATTGGCGGGCTTGATTCGCCTGTTTCCATGGAGCCCAGCTGCTCCTCGGCCAGAGGTTTCAGCGCCAGTGTTTTTTTTCTTGCTCAGCATGCACTGAACCTTGAGCGGGACCGGCGAGGTTTCATTCCTGCGTCATTGCGATGGGAGACTTTTACGAGACTCTATTTTCAGTTTGTGTGTGTGGTTTGTTTGTTTTTCCCTCGCTGTTCCGTTTCAATACGGGAGGGGAGAGGCGAGAGAGGAGGATGCGCATCAATAAATACGGTCCCCGGGTTCGTAAATCGGATGTCGGCAACCACCAAGCGAGCCTTTCAGCGTCATGCCATGCCTCGCCTTCAGCTTGGCAACCAAACCCTACCCGTCGTCGCCCCAGGGCCGAGAACAAGCTTGGGTGCGCCGGGTTTTCCACGGAAGAAAAGAGAGAGGAGAAGCGTTACGATTTGCCCTCTTGACTGCTTTGTCGCGTGCTGCTGTTTGGCAATGGCCTCACCGGCAGATTGAAGCCGAGTGTTGAGTGAAGTTCACGTTGCAGAAAGGCAGCGCGTAGAGTGTCTTTTCTCATCTGAAACTACGGGACAGCGCCCGACTTGACCTTGCGGCGTTTTGTACGGCTCTTGATGTTTCCTCCAGTGACGGGCGCATCTCACAGGCTCCATCTTGTTTCACGCTGCGCTGCGCTGCTGCCCACTTTGCCGATCAACTCTATGAACTCATCCGCTCTCCATGAACCATTCCTCCCTTCCATCACATTCCTCGATGCGGTCATTCCCCTTCGGACCGCGGTGGAGGGTTTGTAGGTGAGAGGACGACGATCCCGACCGACCGGGCCTGACGACCAATGGGCCGGGCTACGGCGTCTCCAGCAAACGCCGTCCTTCGGATGATCACTCGGGGGGGAGGATATTCGCTCACCCAGCAGACGGACGGGACAGAGGCCGGGTCCGCACCTGGTCCACATGTTACCCAGCATTCCGACTCTTCCAAGTTTTTCTCAGATCCGAGTGCTCATCCAGAGTTCTAGTGTGAGAAAGGGATCAGGGTAGGACTCCATGACAACATCAGTTTTTTACATGGACGTGTCACTCACATGGCTCCCTGAGCCGACTGCCCCCTCCGATTAGTCGGACGTTATGCAGTGAACTCTCCTCTTCCCTTCCAGTCTCTCTGGTGCAACCACTGCTCAGGTCCAGGCTTCGGAGACGTCGGACGCGGGTAGCCAGGACACGGGAAGGGGAACACGGGCGCAGATGGGTAGGTAACTAGTCAAATCGTCTGGGATGCCGTCGTCCCTTGAGAGACGGAACACCCAAGCAGAATTGCAGCCTTGGTTTGACCAAGATGCAGACGGCGTTGGACGACTTGTATGCATGTGTTGTCAATCAAAGATGGTGTAGAGGTCCCGAATACCTTTGGTTGTCATTCTATTGCAGGTCTGGCCATCTTATAATCGACCACACCAGGAGACTCGAGAAAAGTGAAGCTGCCGCAATTAAACGTTCGCCCTGCTTTTCGAATGGGCCATGTGCTGCTCGTTTTAACTGCCGGCCTGCAGCCAGCTGGCCAACCATGGGGCAACCCCAATATCCGGGTTGACCTCGTGCCTGAGGGCATATGTGAGAAATGCTCGAGCACTCGCATTTGCTGGTAAGAGACTCGAGTCGAGACCCAGCTTTGGAATCGAGGGACGGGTGAGGATCGGCTTGATTGTTGAAACTGGCCAACTACGAGTTGGTGGACATACCAAGAGTCATGACTTGGCGATGGAGAGAACAACTACCCTGAACTTTCGACAGTAGTCAACCCTCGGCAAGGTTCACACCTATCCCATAAGTCGGCATAAACCTCCACCTAGGTCACGACCGGGGGGTCAGTCCAATTAAAATGCGCTAAATCAATGGTACTTCTTTTGCCCCCTAATTTATATGGTGATAGAAGTCCCAGCAATTCTGCCGGTTACAAATCGCAACAT